>MKEJ01036279.1:0-14919 GCA_001753735.1 Embelia ribes
AGTTAGAGGAGTTGCTGGTGCAGATTGACGATCTTAAGTTGAAGAGTTTCATTCGGCCTAGCACTTTACCGTGGGGTGCTCCATCTTTATTCATGCCTAAAAAGATAGCACTATGTGGATTTATATTAATTATTGAAAGATGAACTGGATGATGGTGAAGAATAAGTATCCTTTGCCTCAGATTAATGATTTATTTGATCAGTTGCAGGGTTCTCGTTTATTTTTGAAAATTAATCTGTATTCTGGTTATTATCGTTGCATTTTTGGAAGGATGATATTCCAAAGATAGCTTTTCGTGCTCGTTATGAGCACTACGAGTTTCTCGTAATACCATTTGGTCTAATGAATGCACCGACTATATTCATGGATTTGATGAATCGTATTTTTCAATAGTATTTTGATCATATTTATTGATGACATCCTTATTTATTCGCTTACCAAATAGGCATATCAAAATTTTTTTGTGTATTGTCCTTTCTACTCTTAGAGAGTATCGACTTTATGCCAAGTTTTCGAAGTGTGAGTTCTGATTCCTCAAACATGTTGTTTCCGAAAGTGGCGTGGCAGTGGATCCTTCGAATATTGGGACTTTTACTAATTGGGAACAACCTAAAATATGTTCAAAATCTGCAGTTTCTTTGGTATTGTTGGGTATTATCGTCGCTTTGTTCGCAATTTTTAGCATTTGGCTGACTCAATGATGAGGCTTACTTATAAAGGAGTAAAATTCGAGTGGAATTCCGAATGCAATGAGTCTTTCTTGCATTTGAAAGATTTGTTGACTTCGGATCCAATTCTTGTCATTCCGGAGTGGGGTCTTGGTTATACAGTATTTTGTGATGCGTCGAAGGAGGGTTTGGGTTTTATGTTGATGTAGCTCGAGAAAGTAGTGGCTTATACATTGAGGCAGTTGAAGGTGCATGAGAAGAACTATCCGACGCATGACTTAGAACTTGGTGCCATTGTGTTTTCCTTGAAGTATTGGAGATACTATCTTTATGGTGAAAAGTTTGAGGTTCATTATGATCTTAAATCGGTAAAGTATGTATTTACACAATGTGAATGGAGGTGGATGAAGTACTTGGATTAATATAACTTTAATCTCAAGTTTGATCTGGGGAACGCCAATGTAGTGGTGGACTAATTGAGTCATAAGACTTAATGTTCTATTGTCTGCCTTGTGGTGAATGCGTGAGACATGCTGCGGGTGTTAAATGAATTCGGTTTGGAAGTGGTGCAAGTGGAAGGGTAGAGTGGCATTGTTTACAATAAAAGTTCAACCAATTTTGATTACTCGTATGATAAAGGCACAACATATTGATGATGAGTCCGATGCTTACCATGTGCAAGTCCTTAGCGAGCATGGTCTTGATCGGTGAACCATTTCTAATGTTGGCAGATTGTATTTTCAAAGTCGTCTATTCGTACCAGTTTCTATACGGGATGAGGTTCTTGGGGAATCTCATCATTCGCGTTTGGCGGTACATCCTAGGGGTACCCAAATATTTCATGACATTTCTCATCGTTTTTAGTGGCTCGGTATTAAAAAAGATGTGTCAGAGTTTATGTCTCGTTGCCTTACATGTCAGCAAGTTAAAACTAAGCATAAATGGCCTGGTGGTTTGTTGCATCCGTTGCCCATTTCTAAGTAGAAGTGGTAACTAATTACGATGGATTTTGTTATGGGGTTGATAAGATCGAGACGGTGTTGCGATGCTAACTGGGTTGTTATGGATCGACTGATCGAATCTGCCTATTTTCTTCCTATATGTACTACCTACTCAGTTGAGAAACTTTGTCAGAAATATATCACTGAGATCATTCATTTGCACGGGGCTCTTGTATCTAATATGTCGGATCGTGATCTTTGTTTCACTTTGTATTTTTGTTCGAATCTCCAATGTGTTTTGGGGACAACTCTTGAGATGAGTACAACTTTTCATCCTCAGATAGATGGCCAGTCCTAAAGGACTATTCAGACTCTTGAGGACATGCTTCGGGCATATGTCCTTGATTTTGGCAGTAGTTGGGAAGAGCACGAGAGCTTGATAAAGTTTGCGTACAATAATAGTTATTATTTGAACATAGAAATGGCTCCGTTTGAAACTTTGTATGGACATGTGCATCGGTCTCCGGTTTGTTGGGCTGAGATGGGTGATATTACGTTACTTGGTCCCGATTTAGTGCGAGAAACTACCGAGAATGTACTATTGATTAGACAACATTAAGAAAAGATGTGAAGTCATTTTAAGAGTTATGCGGATGTGAGGCGACGTCCTTTGTCATTTGAAGTGGGTGAACATGTGTTTTTAAAGGTATCTCCAAAGAAAGGGTTATTCTATCGTGGACTAAACTCAAGTTTAACACCTAAATTTAACTTGAAACTGAATCATGTAATTCCCGTATATCTATTTAATATTTGTGCCATTTACTTTCAAGATTTATTTTATATATTCACAACAGGTTTTATATTTATCGATGAGAAACAAACACAACGAGCATATTATGAGATGACGATGCATATTTACTAGTAGATAATGGTGGGGGAGAGCAAATTTTTGGGTTATCCGATACCCGAATTAATCACACGAACTGAAATACCCGAATTAATTATTCGGTTCAGGTTTGGGTATTTTTTTAAAATTTTGGGTATTTCGGAAAATAAGGTTTGGGTTTTGGTTTATTCTTAAATTATTCGAGATACCGGATTTTCCCAATTTACCCTAGATACTATATCTCTCATTCTTCTTCTCTCTTTGTCTATCAGTCTTTCTCTTTTTGTGTCTCTCGCATCTCTCTCTTGTAGCCTCTCTCTTTCTCTCGGTCTTTCTCTCTCTCTCGCCACAGATCTATAACTCTCTCTCTACTGTGGCCTTTCTCTCTCTATTTCTCAGCCTCTCTCTCTTTCTTGCAACTCCCCTCTCTCTCTCTGTCTCTCAATCTGTGACTCTCTCTTTCGTGATCTCTCTCTTTCTCTGTTTCTTTGGGTGAAAACTTCTATACAGGACTTGTACCACACATGAATGTAACATATTAAATAAGAATGATAATATTTTGAAATAGAGTGATAATATATTGACAGAGGTGACAACATATTACAATAAATGTGAGATGCTAATATATTGAATAAGAGTTACAATAGTTTGAATAAGAATGATAACATATGATAAGGAGGTTGTTCTCCTCATGGTACTTGTCATGTATAGAAGTTGGCATCATTCTCCCTCTCTGCTATTTTTTGCTATTTTCCAGGGAAGTTTTAATTTCGGATTCGGATTATAGGGTTGTTTTGGGTTCAGATCCATATTGGATATTATAACATTTCAGATTGGGTATGGGAAAAATGAAAATGGGTAATTCGATTAATGAAATTTGGTTCGAGTGTTACCAGATCTGACCTAATGCTCTCCCCAGGATATTGGACAAAAGACCATAACCGTTGCCACTGATTTTAAAAGAAAATTGAGAAACGAGAAATGTAACTTAAAATTAAGATAATATGGCAGATAATCAACAACTATATCATATATAATTTTATTTTAAAATTAAGCAATATTAAAAATATAGTTCTCCTTCTCAAATTTTTAGTTATTTTTTCATTTTCTGATATCAAAAAATATAATCAACTTCTAAAATAAATATTATGAATTTCCTATATTTTTCGAGTTTAATGTGCGTTGCATTATTAAATGTTTCCATTAGAAATAGTATTTTAGTATTTACAATACTTGAAACCCTAAAATCTTACTAGTAATTGCTAGAAAGAGAGAGAGAGGGCGAATGCCAGGTCATCCCCACGTGTAGTTGTAGCTGTTGACATTGACACCAAACCCAGCAATTGGCTGGCTTTGCTTCACACGTACAATAACTTATCGGGAAAAGGGTTTCTGACATTGGAGTGAGGATAAAATAAATTTTATAATAAAAAATAAAATTTTATAATAAAAATTATAAAAATAATTTTATAATTTAATTTAAAAAATTTAATTTTTATAACTAAAAAATTATTCTTTACCCTATACATTTTGAAAAATGTTTGTAACTCTTAACCCTAACTTATCAATTGCTTTTTGCTTTTCCAACTTCTAGTCTTCGAACTATAAACTTCTAAACATAAAAATAACTTAAAACAATTTAATACTCTATTCGTCCCCATTTTTTTTTACAATAATTAAAAAAAATTAATATTATGAAATCCAAAATATTTTTACCATCTTTCTTGTTATATCCCTTATTAATATTTACCATTTTGTACAATTTATAATTAATGGATAATTAAATAATTATAATAATTAATGGTATTTTAATAACATAATTTTTTAACTACTTTTTTAAAATAAAAACTAGTTTATATATTAGAACGGATTAAAAAAAATTAAAAAATTATTAAAATGGACTGACGGTGTATTCAATACGGGGGAGAGGTGATCACCGGCTTTTTTTCACTTCATATTAATATATTCCCTTCGCCCTAAAATTGTTGTTTCTGTTTTAGTAATTTTGAAAAGCCCAAAATTATGTTCATTTTTTAAAAATAAGTATCACAAATATATAAATTTTTTAAGGTATTCCTTCATATTTTACGTGCTTTTGTAGTTTTTATAGTACTATAAATAATATTTATTAGGGACAAATATGAAAACGTACAACACATTTATAGTTTCTGAACTCATTTTATTAATGTACAGTAATTCTTAAAAAGTTGATTTTTTGATAAAAAAAATAATAATAATTGCGAGACAGAGGGAGTAATAGTTATATCCGGCTGTGTAATCTTTGAACGAGTCTTTGATGGGACAAGACCGCCTAACACTCTTTCAATAACCTAAAGTTTATCCATTCCTTTTCAATCACGGTTTAAAATTTTTTAATAAATTTTTTTTAAGATAATATTTATAAAATTCTATTTTTATCATTAAAAATAGTATCTCAACCTGACACGTGTATTGAAAATTTTAGAGACCCTTCTCCTGTCTTTGATAAAAGACAAAAACAACTCGAGTAGCTTAAATTGATGTATCGAATTCGAGTGTAAATGGATATAATAATTTTATTGGAAGAAGTAATTGTTATGACATCCGACAAATATTAATACTGAATTACTAAAAAACAGAGGGGGGAAAAAACTCTGATCATTTGCAAGGATATGACTAGTAGTCTGACTGGTTACATTTTTCTACACTAGTCGTACTATAATTAATGTTTCAAAGAAAAGGGACTTTCAACTCTATTAAAAAGAATGTTAGAGTGAAGCATAATTTTTAATTGTATAAATAAATTTTGATATGAGTAATTATAAAATTATATATAAAATTTTTTATTATTAAATTATATATTTATGGTTATACAGTATTACTTTATTTTTATTTTATTTTTATTTTTTGGCACAGAATATTGAGTGGAGTCGAATTTGGAACAAGAGGGTCTAGCTCAATTGCAAGGGTGATCTAAGTTTTATCTATAAAAATAAAATTTTATTATAACTATTTTTAGAAAATTTTTTAGAAATAAAGCGATAAGTCTGTCTGAATTTTGGGTGATTTTCTCATTTCCCTTTCTTATTTGACTGAACGAAAAAAGCCAAGTTTGGTTAGCATTTCACTTTCAGTTTTCAATTTTCAAAAACTGAAAACTCGTTTGTTTGTTAATTTTTCAATTTTAGCTTTCAAAAACAGAGTTTTTTTCAGAAGAATAATTCTGAAAACTTATTATTGAATCAAATTATCGAAAATCTTTTTAAGTATTTTGATGATAAAATTTTAAGAAAATAATATTAATTATCGCTCCAGATTTTATCATTTATTGATCCAATTTTTATTACAATATATTTTGATAATAACTAAATTAGATAATTCATTTATTAATACTCAATTATGTTACTAGTGGTTGTTAAGTGTTTAAAGGAATAAAATCGAAGTAACAGTTAAACAGATTTTGACCATACTAGGACATGCGACCGCATACAGACGTAAGGTGTTACACATGGATGCAAGCTCAGACTCGTGACCACATATGAATAGAAGGGCATTTGCACACGGATGCAAGGTCAACCGCATGTGGACAGTATGCCAACAACATATGGACAGACGACCACATACGGACAGAGACTTGAAAGAATACAGACGAGTGTCTATATACGGATAGAAGGGTAACAAGATGCCAAAAGAAGTTTGATCATAAAAATGATTGATAAACTTCCATGTTTCAAGAATTTCTGCCAAATCTAGATCCTAGCTCAAACACTATAAATAGAAGACTTCATCAATACTTTTAATTATACCTTTAAGTTCTCTCATCTCTCTAAGCAACAAGTAACAGTTCAGTAATTTAAATTTCATAGTTTCTCATATTCGCTTGTAAAATCCTATACTGAAGAGTTTCAACCTTCATTATTTTCTGAGTATAAGGATTTAGTTTGAAATCATTTCTTATACTACTGAGTTGTGAGAGTATACTTTTATTTGAGAGGTTGTCTCAAATAGAGTGGTCAATATCCGTGAAGATGCTTAGGTTGTAACATTTATCTTGGTGATATAGGAATCTCAAGCAACGCTTGTAAGAGTGGACATAGGGGGATCAACTGATCTTTAACCGAACCACTGTAAAAACCTTTTTTGCAATCTCTATCCCTTTAAACTCTTTCCGTATTAGTTATCTATTTTATTAATATTATTAAAGTTATTAAAGGGTTATTTAATTCAAAAATCTTTAAAATTATACTTTAATACAATTCACTCCCGCTCTTGTATTTAACTAAGGGACAATATTATCTAATGTGTTTATCAAGTTGTTTCAAATATCTACTTCATAAGTTGTCTCGATAAAATCAAGACTTGACAAAAGTTCAAACAAAGTGCAAATTCTAATTTTTAGTGACTATGTAATGGTACACAATATGTGTGTAACTGTTCACAAGTGTATAACGGTACATATAGTACCAGTGACGACTTCCAGAGAGCTCGGCAAAAAGAATGAGGTTGGGTAACGATACATAGTGTATGTGTAAAGGTATACTATAGTGTAACGCTATATATAGTGTCTGTGATGGCTTCAAGAGAACTCTGCAAAAAAAGAATGAAGTTGTGTAACGGTACACAGTGTGTGTGAAACGGTACACCACAGTATAACGCTATATATAGCATCCGTGACGGCTTCCAGAGAGCTCTGCAAGGAGAATGACCCTATGTAATGGTACACAAGTATCTGTGTAATGGTACATTACTGAGTACCGGTATAGAAGGTCTGAGTACTGGTACACATTGCAGATTTAATTATAACGTTCATATTTGATTAAGACTCAACTTGCCTTATCTTGTCATTAATGGTCTAAAACGACTAGTTTATCTTCAAGACATATGAAAGGAGGTTCAAATCAGAGTTTGAATACTAATAATCATAAGGCTATTGTCCTGTTATTCATACAAGCAAACATCAAACATTCAAAAAGTTCAAAAACCCATTTCCAATTTTGAAGCTATCAAGTCTAACTCATTCTCAATTTTTGATTCTTAGAGTGTTTTAAAAGTTTGTAATAGTGTAATCTATACTCAAATCAATTATACAACTTGTGAGGATCTACTATTTGTAATCTATCCACTTCCAAGTTTTTGAATCATGTAAGAGTTTGCTCCAAGACTTGAGGGGTGTCTCAAGTGAAGTGATTAGCATCCGGAAAGCTAATCGTGAGTTGTAATCGTTTTGTTGGTGATAATGAAACCTTAAGAGATGTCTTGGGAGAGTAGACATAGGTGATCAACGTGATCTTTGGCCAAATCGCTATAAAAACCGAGTTTGCCCTTTCCTTATCTCAAACTCTTTTGAATTAGTTCATTGATTTTGTTTTGTGCATCATTTACATAGAAATTCATATAGTTTCCTTACTCACTTAATCATTAAGTCTTGTGTTTGCCTAAGGTTGAACACTTATTTTTTAGCTTTTCAGTTTTTCAAATTAAAGCTGAAAAGTAAAGGTGTACCATATTTTTTTATAATGAATATACTTTAATTTTCTATTCTTAGTTTATATTTATAACTTAATTTCTCTATATTGAATTCAACTAAAATATATATTTTTAAAAATTATAATAAATGATAACTTTAATTTATTTTTATATTCAAAATTAAAAACTTTCACTCATGTATTATTAATAATTGTCTTCCATTCTTAATTTTTTTTATCTTGAATCCAACTAGAAAATAATTTTTTTTTAAATTATACTATATGGTAATTGTGATTTATTATATTCAAAATTCAAAAAAATTTACTCATTTTTTTAGTAATTATCTTATACTTTTATCTATTTATTTCTAATTTAAAATGTCATAAAAGTTTCTAACATTTTTAATTATTATTTGTATTAAATCATAGACTATTTCACTAAATAAATGTTCTATAATGTATGATTCTTTACTCAAATAATTTAAGTGAGTGAAACTAGAAAATGAATAATTGGTTGAAAAATATTACAAAAATTAGTAGTATTTTTAGTTTTAAAATTTTTAATTTTTTTGGCAATTTTTATAGTTTTAAAATTATTTTTTCAGAAGTCTTTGCCAAACAGGCTTTTGTGTACAGAAAATTGAATTATGAAAAAAAATCCCAAATGCCAATGTTTAGAAAGTGAAAATTGATATGCTAATGAAACGGGACATGCGAATGGTCTTGTAAATTAAATGAAAGACACGTATACGTATATTCTGCCCTCTCCCTCTCACTTCTCTATGCAGACATTTATTTATGGACACCCATTGTTGCATGAATATTATTTTAATATATTTGGAGTATTTATTTTATTTTGGTGGGAAAAAAATTATTTTTTTTATTAAAAAAATTAATTGAAAAATTTACTGTTATATTTTTTTAAAAAATTCTTAAAATAAAAATATTAATGAAAGAGATTTCTCTGTTTAATTTTTTATTGTAGAAATTAAATGGGAAAGAAATATGAGTAAAGAAAGAGCAGTGCCAATGCTCCCATCGGTCACCCTAAACTCAATTCCCTAAAATCTAGCCTCTACAGTATATAAGAGCACCAATTATACATACATCTCCCACTAGTACCCCTATTTACAACACAACAAGTGTTAAATTAAACACAAAAAATTTCCCCTCTCTCTATGTCAAACCCCCTTCCCCTCCTCTTATCGGCTTATCTCCATAACCACAAGCCACAAACCTTATCCTCTCCGATAATTTTTTTTTTCTCAGTCTCTAATGCAATAATTTTTTTCCACATTTGCGAGTGATTGACATCTTGTTTGAAATAGATTGATATTTTAAAGACAATTTTCAGTGACTAATGATGGTATACGATGATCGAAGATACATTGTTAGATCAATTTTGCTAAGTATGACAATAGTCGATAAAAACTAATTGTACATAAAGATGATAAATAATATTTTTTTCAATTAATATTTATTTTTATAGAGTGAATTTGGAACAGACCACCATATCTTGCTCTATATGAATATGGTAGCTAGATACTCTATGTTAGAGATAGTGAACAGTGTATATATACGGAGCATTCAGTTGCTCCAAATTCTAAATTTTAGATATAGTGGATTGGATGGGAATGCCTAGCAAAACTCCTGTCTTGTCCCCGAAGTCACTGGAGACTTCTCGAGAGAGCGCCCGACGATCAAACAACAAACACAAAATTTTCTTCAAACTCTTCTCCCAGAACAACTCATATAACCACTTCCCTCAATCTATACATACATACATACATACATACATATTCACACATCCAAAAGGGGAGAGAGAGAGAGAAAGATTGTACACACCGATGGATTTCGAGCTTCGAAGAGCGAGAGAGAAGCTGGAGAGAGAGCAGAAGGAGAGGAAGGAGAGGGCCAGAATGAAGCTCCAGAGAGAGAAGAGAGCCAAAGAAGAAGCTGCTCGCCAGCGCGACGCCATCGAGGCTGCCCAACGGACACGTAGGATCGATGCTGCCGAGGCCCAGCTCAAGGTATTAATCTTTTTTGTTTTCTTGATTTGTCGTATCTTTTCGGGTTTGATTTGTGGTATTTTGTTGATTATTTGAGGTTAATTTGTTGCTTGTTGGCTTAATTTCTAGAATCAAGGCATTCCCACCGGATGATCCATTTCCAATCCCTAAATTTTAATCCATGTGCATGAACATCTAAATTTCTTTGCATGATCTCCTAAACTTGAAAATAGAACTGGAATGAATAGTAGTCCCAATTCAAGGAGATCTCCGTGTCAACTCGGCTATATTTTAGGGATTACACAGGTGGAGGGTTCCCTAAAATTTATTCTTTAAAATCTTGTTAAGGGGTTCATTTTGGAATTCATGTATGATTGATGCTGTCCACCCCCAGCTCAAGGTATTAGTCTTCTCTTGATTTTTTGTATCATTTCAGATTTGATTTGTGATAGTTTTTTTATTCTATGGGGTTAATTTGGTGCTTGTCGACTTAATATCTAGAATTTGAGGTACGTCCACTAAATGATTTGTGCCAATTTCTTGATTATGTGATGTTAATTTGATGCTTGTTGGCTTAATTTCTAGAATTTGAGGCATTCCTACGAGATTATCCATATCTGATCTCTAATTTTTTTTATCCCTGTATGCTTATCACAAAAAAATTATCCCTATACTCTAACTCTACATTAGAGAATTTGATTTAGAGAATTTCCATGCAAGATCCCTAAACTAAAAAATAGATTAGGTAGTGAACGGTAGGCTCTTAATTCAATGAGAAAATAGCTGGCAGGGGAATGGATGAAATTTTTCAACTTTAATGTGAAATTTCCCTTCTTTTCAGGCTGATCAGGAAATGGAGGAAAATTTACTAGTTGGCAGGGGAATTATGTTTCATCGTGTTCTGGAAGCTTTTGCTTACCAAGGAAATGGAGACAAAATTAAATTACCTCCATCCTGTTTCACAGAGTTGTCTGAACAAGGTGCTTTTGACAAAGGACCCCTGCATTTCCGTTTATCTTTAATTGGACTAGATGCTAATTCAGATGACAATGATAGTAAAGAAAAACAAAATCATGGCACAACACATGCCGGTGTCATGGAATTTACTGCAGAAGAAGGTTCAGTTGGGCTTCCACCTCATGTATGGGGTAACTTATTCCCTTCTAATGACCCATTGTCAGCGTTGATTGAAGTTCGTTATGTCTGGCTTCCAAAAGGAATTTATGCAAAACTCAAAGCAGATGAATTCGGCTTTTCGGATATACCTAACCACAAGGCTGTGCTTGAAACAGTCCTCCGCCAGCATGCTACTCTTTCACAAAACGATGTGCTCACGGTTAACTATGCTGCACTTACGTACCATTTACATGTTCTCGAGTTAAAGCCTTCGTTTAGTGTTTCCGTCCTAGAGACAGATATTGAAGTTGACATTGAAGGACCTGATTCTGCTTCCGAAAGCACAAACCAACACATTTTAAAACCTCTCAAATTTGGAACATCAGAATCAGGTGTTGTCAAAGAAGGTAGCTATATGTATTACAAGTTCTCCATAGATGAAGATAATTGGAAGATAATTTCTTCTGGGAATGCGAAAATCGAGGTTAAGTTAGATTCTGATACTATGGACAGTGATACTGATCTTTACATTGCGAGGCATCCCCTCTTGTTCCCCACGCAACATCAACATGGTTGGTCTTCTCATGATGTAGGTTCAAAGATTTTGTTCCTTAGCTCTAAGGACCAGAATTTGAGCTCAGGCACGTATAGCATTGGTGTATATGGCTTCAAAGGAATGACTAAGTACGTATTAACAGTATCAGTTAAAGATAACCATGAGCAGAAGGGTCAACAAGCAGCCGCTACTTCCTCATCGAGTATGGAGGTGGACAGTGTAGAATGTAAAAATTGCAAGCGGTATATCCCCACAAGGACTATAGGATTACATGAGGCATATTGTAGTAGACATAATGTTGTTTGCCCGCATGCTGGTTGTGGGGTTATCCTTAGAGTTGAGGATGCTAAAAATCATATTCACTGCGATAAATGCAGCCTAGCTTTTCAACAAGGAGAGATAGAGAAGCATATTAAGGTTTTTCACGAACCTCTCTACTGCCCCTGTGGAGTTGTCCTTGAGAAGGAACAAATGGTAAGCTATTGAAATTTAGTAATTACATGTTTACTTCTTTATTTCCTTATATTTCTCTGTCCACAACCAATTTGGATTGATCTTAGGCCTGTTTGAGTGCTAGTTCTCAGAAGTGAAGAGAATCGCTTGTGATAAGCTTCCTTTCGACTTGAGATCTCTTAAACAAGAGTTCCTTCAAGATATTATCTCATAATTTGTTATTAATTTTGTTCGACGTGATTTAATTTTCTTTACTAGAGAGTAACGGATTTTGCATGTATTCAAAATTTACTTCCCATTTCTTAAATTCAAAAAACACCTCCTGATTTTTATCATATTGGTTGCACTCCCACTTCCGTGTTTCCATACTGTGATGTGCAATTAGGGACTGCTTTGTTTTTGAATTGTACTACTACCATCAGTGAAAATATGTGCTCAAGTTGTTAATGACAGAACTTTAGTTTTGAAGTCTTGATCGAAATGGATACTTGTGAACCATGCCCATGGTTGATTGTAGTATATTCTTAGTTTGTTTTTCTTGGATTATTGTGCTGAGTTTCCCCTTCTTTGGTTCCTTTCTTTCCCTTCTGCTGTGGCAGGTGCAACACCAAACCTCAGAGTGCCCGTTGCGGTTAGTTACATGCAGATTCTGTGGAGACATGGTCCAAGCTGGAGCTAATGCTACAGATGTACGCGATCGGTTAAGAGGGCTTTCTGAGCATGAGAGCCTCTGTGGGTCCCGGACCGCCCCTTGTGATTCTTGTGGTCGATCTGTTATGCTAAAGGAGATGGACATTCACCAGATTGCTGTTCATCAAAAGAATTAAATTTGTGAAGCCCTTTATCTTCCTTTATGATGGATATTGTGCCGAGGATCTTTTAGTTTCTTGTTCGTAACTGAAGACATTGGAGATTGCACTTGTGTGTGCATAATTTATTTCGACACATACTTCTGGATCGACGAGAAGCAGTGTGTAGAGTGTTCGGCTTCCGTATTTACTGCAAGTGTGCGCTCATTGCTGAGTTAATGTTTTGTAATCTGATAATCATGTGGATGGATATATTGTGGAAATAAAGTAATTAGCTTGATGTGAAATAATGCGCTTTCATTTGTATATGCGTCTCTTATGATCTCAGGGAGCACTCGAGATTTCTATCTTGATGTGTGGAACTTAATTAAAATCTGGAGAAGGTAACTATGATTGAATCTATCTAATTATTTGTTCTTAGGATCTTCAAATGTGTTTGTTTAGCATCTTCTTGGAGTGAAGTTGTATTCATAGTTACTTACTACGTCCTCATTTGAACTTAACTACTTCCTTTTCATTTTTCTGAATGGACATTTTCACTGAATGTGGATTAAGTGTTTAATGTGAATTAGCCAAAAATGTTCAATAGCGAAACGGAGTCTCAAAAATACTAAACAGTTGTGCCTTTATGCTCGCAACGGCGATGTGCAGATGTGGTAGTCATTTAGGGTCTTTGGATCACTGTTATTACATAGCAAGGTACTTGCAGAATAAAGTGATGAATGGTTACAGTTCCAACAATATTTTACAGTTCAACAATATTAATCTATATATTAATAATGAATGTAATTTAAACTCTTTTTAAATAATACTTCTGTTTGAGCAGCCCTTGTGCATTTTTAATCACCTGGTGTGGGGATTTTTAACAATATGAGTACAAATACACAAAAGGATGACTGGTGTTGCTATAGTGCATTTTATCTCTCCTAATGTATCCTTCTCGCAAGAAATTTTTAGTTGTTCAATGGAGTATAGTTTCACTCCGAAACTACCGATTGCCCAGGTGCTAGGTATCACTATGGGTATTGGAACAAGAACTCATAAATAATTTACAAGCTGTTAAGAATATATAAGATGACAAAAAGAACTGTTTTTATTACATTTCTGAATAAGACAACAATAAAAGATAGTTAGAAATAAATGAGTTATGCATTATATTTTAACTAAGAGAAAAAGTTATGCTAGTGTAAAAATTGGCACATAAAATAGGATTTAGGGCACGATATATGTGTTTTGCTTGATGCTCTCACTAGGCGAAAACCATAGGGGCTACGATGATGACTTTTTGCCAGTAAAGATATGTACCGCATGTTGGGAATATTCAATCTAGTTTTTGTCTTATATAATATTAACAGTCAATTTAAATTCTATGCATTTACTATCAAGTATAACAGTAAATTCTAATCAATATGAACAATTGAACCGTAAAAAAAATTAGAAGGCATATTTGTGCTCCAAATGTTCGCAAATTGACTAAATTTTTTAAAAAAGTAAACGCTGATTAAGAGTAGTAGAGCCTATCGTTTAACAATATCTCCTTGAAACACGCTTTGAAATAATGGACGATAGTTTCCAAGGATACAACTATTTCTGTGTTATTGGAAGGATGCGACACTTCAATAACTTTGTCGGATCTTTCTCGATGCAGAATTCTCTCTTTTAATGCAGAATGCAAAAAATATTTTTAGTAGTTTTCAAATCGGATCCAATTTTTATTGAAAACGAGCACTTATTTATAGGTCTAAAAGTGCATTTTCGTTTATCAAAAGTTACAACCATTTATGTGCAAAAGAGTGCAAATTGCACTATTTTAGAATCTGGGGATTTTTATGAAAGATTGGCAAAGTTTTCGTTTTTTTTTCGGAACAAATAGTTGACCGTTGGACCAAACCGTTGTACCAGTTTCAACGGCTCAATCATTTCATAAATGGTTGTACCGGTTCGTTTAAATAAATTTATTTAAAAATAAATGTATAATTATTATTTTTAATTAAATAATATTTAATCCAATCGGGTTCAAAAAAGTTACTATTAGGC
>MKEJ01036307.1:0-14373 GCA_001753735.1 Embelia ribes
ATATTCTGGTGTGAATGCTCTAATACTAGCTTTTATTTAAAAGTACATTTCAGAAACTCGTCATAACATAGAGGGGTGTGTTATTTAGTTTTTGGAACTATATTATTTTGTTTTTTAAAAATGTTTGTTCGGAATTTTAAAACTGGAGAACGGTTGAAAATCAGCCATAATTTATACGTGCATTTCACTAGATGTGCCAAATTACGAGTATTTTTTTATTAAGCTACATATCAAGTCGGAAAAGGAAGGTTTTTTTTCCCATTATATGTGAATGGGTATTAAACAACAAAAGGTTGAGTATTTGTATTTACAACCTTGGCTCATATGTTAATTTATATGTTCTGATATTGGTTTTACTTAGATAAGAGTAAGATTGCAAAATCGGAGCGCAATGTCGCAAAAGGAGGTCGGGCCGCTCGTGTTCAGCGTAGCAAGATGGTAATTTTCGTTATTTGCAGCTAGTAGAAGCTCCAATTGCTTTTTACCGAAGAGAAAAGATTGCCTTTTTTTTTGCAGTTAAGGGAGCAGAAACGGGCTGCTGTTTTGAAAGAGAAGAGAGCCTGCAGCGGAACAACCAGTCCTCCCCGTGTCATTGTGAGTTTCCATTTTGTTTGATATTTTATGATATATATATTTGTGTATCTCATTGTTGTTTGAATTGTTTAGACTAAACTAGCAGCTAGATTCTAATATTGACCTCACCTAGTTACCTTAGACCATCTCTTTGTGCTTGCATGGCTTTTTAACAAGATCTCTTTGATTGTGAGTGATGCTTAAAATATAATGTACTGGGAATTGTGATACTAAGCCCTTATGCCTGCTTACACTCCTACTTACTTGAGAGTTAAAATCACGAGCGTGCTAGAGATTGATTTCGGGTTATAATTATGTGCTCATATTTGGCTTTGTCAATGGGAAAATTTCTAAACTAAGTGGAATACTTGCTTCATTGCAATAATACTATGATGAAAAAAGAAAAAGATTTCACCCATAAGGACAGGAGCTGCAGCTTCATCATATATGCATGGCTCATGATTATATTCCCATGAATTATCATTCCATTTTCAGAGAAAAAACTGAATTTTTTTAGCAATATTTGCCAAATCCCTCTCCTTGCTAACATAGGGGCATGGGGCTGCATAGCATAGGTTAAGGTTATTTATGTTTAACTTCTTAGTCTAATTTGTGTCATTGAACTGTTCTCCACAACAGGTACTTTTTGGCCTTTCTGCCTCTGTAAACCTAAATTCACTGGAAGATGATCTATTCACATTGCTAGCAGCAAAACCTGTGTTATCAACTGTAACTTCTCCCGAGTATAAGCTCAGAACTACGGTAGGCTTCAAATCTTGAATATCGACTGTTTTAGAAAGATAGTGTGTGCTAATAATTTTGTTTTGTTGGTAGAAGATATTCAATTTTTAATGTCTTTAGTTCTGGTTTACTAAATGTAGCAGCTAGTGATTTTCTTTATTAATTTATGACTAATTCTTTATTTCTATCTCTCACTCCCACCTCTTTCTATATTTGTCCCTCATTTTCATCCTTTCCTCCTGTCGGTTTTACTTAGTTTCAACTCTTTCATTTACTTCTCAAGGATGATTTTTACCCAAGAAGTTATGAGAAAGTTGCTTGTAGCGCACCGCGAAACTTGTCATTTTGTCCATCTATATACCTGTAACTTTAACGCTCAAGGTTATCTAATTTTCACTTACTGTTTTTTATTTGCTTTAGGTGTTGAAAGCACCTCATGGAGATCTTTTGTCCTGCATGGAAATGGCCAAGGTACTCATCTGTTTGATAGCCTCTGTTTTCTCTAGTTGCCTTGAATTATTCTCCTCTGCGGTTGTGGTAATACTCTATTTCTTTCATGGTTTCTCCATTGTTAAAGTTTAAACTCTTATTGTGCTGGGATTTATAGGTTGCGGATTTGATTGCTTTTGTCGCATCAGCAAGTTCCTCTTGCGAAGGAGAAAGTTCTAGTCATTTCATCGATTCGTTTGGATCTCAGTGCCTGTCTGTGTTTAGAGCTCTTGGTTTACCAAGCACTGTTATCTTAATTCGTGTAAGTTCCTGGTTGACATATTTCTTGTTGTTTCACTGGAGAAATTTATGTGAAGACCTTAATGTTTGCTCCTTGCCTTTAGGATTTGCCTGATGATTTGAAGAGGAGACATGAAGCGAAGAAGATCTGCACTTCAAGCCTTGTTTCTGAATTTCCGGAGGATTGCAAGGTTTATCCCGCAGATACGAAAGATGAATTACACAAGGTAATCGGCTGTTGCATTTAAAAAAAAATTCAATTGTTTAGAAGTGATGGCAGACTACTCTTTCAGCCTTCTTTTCAGTATGCTGTGAGTTTTGAATTCTAACATACATCTTTTACATGGTCTTTCACAGTTCATGTGGCTTCTTAGGGAGCAAAGGCTAACAATTCCTCACTGGCGGAACCAACGCCCTTACCTTGTAGCTCAGAAGGTGTTTAGGCTTTCTATTTGCTAATTCCATTTATTGACCATAATTGACATTCCTGTTTGTATAATAACACTACCACCATATATGTCTCATCAGCATAAATAATATTATTATATTGTTATAGCAGTACTATTCTATCATCATTGCTCATCAGTTCAAAACCAAGCCTTTTCTAAAGTCTTGCCTTTTTCTTGATAAACTGCTAGTTTCAGCTAGACTAGCTTTTTCTGTCAGAGAAATAAAACAAGGTATTATTATTATGAATAGTGAAAGGACCAAGAAATAAGTGCTAGTTGATACTTGTACCAATTATAAGCTAAGTTCGCATTCTTGAGTCTGGCAGGTTGAGTTTGTAGCTGATGCTGGAAGTTCAGAGAAGTGTACTCTTCATCTTACTGGTTTTGTCCATGCTCGCAATCTCTCTGTGAATCAGCTGGTAGGTTTTTCAGGCTTCAGCTGTTAGCTTGTTTGGTAACTCAAGCTTATTGTTGCCACTTTTTAATTCATTTATTTTTTTGTGAATCAGGTTCATGTATCCGGTGCTGGGGATTTTCAGCTATCCAAAATTGACCTTCTTAAGGATCCATGTCCACTTAATGCAAGGAAAGAGAGTGACCTTATGGACTCAGATGAAGTACAAGAGGTGCGGAGTTGGCCTTCTCACCTTATAGATCTGAACCAAAAAGAAGTGTTAATGGACCATGAGTTATTTTTCTGGATGAGTGGAAGCTCTTTTCGTTTTGTTTGCTTTTCGTTTAACGAGGAGTTCTGTGCAACTGTTTTAAAGCTAAATTCTATATTTGTTATTTATTGCAGGTCATCAGAACTTTAACTCCTGATCCAATGAAACAAGAAGCCCTACTTGTTGAAAATATCCCAGATCCTCTGGCCGGAGAGCAGGTGGCTGAATGATTGATAATGTCATGTGACATGAATGATTTCCTATTAGACTAGCCATGAATTATCATCCACCTTTTTTTTGTATTATCCTTTTACTGTTAAATGCTTGCTTCACAGAATACCTTTTCAAGTCATTTTTGTTGTTTCCCTTTGCCACATAATAATATGTGAACATATATGGCTATTACCTGGTTTGGTTTCAAGATGATAACAACTAACAGAAGTGAGGAAATAGTTTACACCTGTTACAGCAGGGGCTTTTTGTCTTCAACATCTTGTTTATTTGAGGGTGCCTAAATTCACAAGGAAGAAAAAAGAGAAGGCAATCCAAGTTAAAGGATGTTTCAAGCCCGTTGCCCCCCAATTAGAAATTAGTTAGAACTCTTGTTTATAATGGAACACTTTCACCTTTATCTAACTTTCTTTTTATTTGAATTAGACATGGCCCACTGAAGCAGAAATGGCTGAAGCTGAGAAAAATCAGATAGAGAAGAAGCTGAGAAAAAGGACCCTACCTACCTCTGACTATCAGGTTTATGATTCTGTCTATTATAGAAATCTTCTCCCTTCCCTTCATTCTTCTAAGGTGTTTAAACCATAATGACAAAGGGAAAGGTTGGAAAAAGTAATGTGTGGGATCCATTATTTGCAGGGTGCGTGGATTGTTGATGATTCAGAGCTGGACGACTCTGATAGTGATGGTGGTTCAGATGATGGTATGGTATTAGATGAAAACAATGGTGATTTTCATGGTCCAGATGGCAAAAACAATTTGGACCTTGATGATGACCAGGCTTCTGTCCAATTCAAGGATTCAGATGAAGAAACTGAGATTGATTCAGTGATGATGGTAAGTATTAAATTCTTTTGAAACTAATTGTACCTGAAAATTAAATGCTTCATTTGTATTACTCCTATAAGTTCTCTTTCACCTCCTGGATGGTGATGCTGTAAGATGACTTTTCTCTGCAGGAGGATGACAACTTGACAAAAGAGCAGATACAAGATGAGATTCGCAAAATTAAAGAACTTCATGCTGAAGATGAGGGTACCTCTCTTTACTTTAAATTATTTTCTTTCTTCTTTCATGGTAACTTGTAGCAAATGTTGGTGTCCTGTAGAGGTTAAAAGTGTAGCAGAACACAAACCTTAGAACCATGGCGAAATCTTGCTCATGATTACTCAAGTGTAATTTTTTTTTCCTTTTCTTTTTTAATGTGTGTGTGTCGGTTTGCTTCATCTGAAGATCGTACACATCATACATAAAGTTTACTTATGTACTGCTTTCTATTCTATGTCCTTGGCATATTGCTGAACCAATTGAGTGATCCAACTGTTAACTGAATACCTCCTTAATGAGGTTTCTGCTATTTTTCTACTTTCATCTGGCCGGTAGAAGTGCTTGTGTTAAATATTATCCCATATCAACTAATAATTTTCCTAAAGACTTGTATATGATTATATGGGCACCCTCCCCTTCCAAGTCAGTTTTCAAGGGTGAGTTCTACCTATATAATTGTTACAATTATAAATTTAAAAGTTTGTATTAAAAAGGTTCTTCCTCCGTCCACAAATAATTGCCTTGTTTGACTGGACACACTGTTTTAGGCAAAATTGAAAACCATTTTGACACAACTAACTTTAATATGAATGGATAATTAATGCCCCTATCATCCTTAGGAATGGACAAACCAAAAGTGGGAAAATTGCCTATTATTTATGGATGGAGGTAGTATATAGTTATCGATGTATGCTTGGATTTATGTTCTAGTTTGTTATTTAGCTGTTCTCTGACAGTTTGTCTGTGCATTCCAGAATTCCCTGATGAAGTCGACACCCCTATAGATGTTCCTGCACGGAAGCGTTTCGCCAAGTATAGAGGGCTGAAGTCTTTCAGGACCTCTTCATGGGATCCCAAAGTAACTTTTCTGATATCCTCTAGGTCTTATATGCAATGTTTTCATCTCCCAAACACATGACGTACTTAATGATCATTGTTTCTAAAATTCAGGAATCTCTACCTCCTGACTATGCGAAAATATTTGCATTTGATAACTTTAAGAGAACCCAGAAGCATGTCCTCGCAAAAGCTACAGAATTGGAGCAAGCAGGCATTGATGAGTGTATACCTGCTGGCTCATTCACAAAACTGTGTGTGAAGGAAGTACCGATTAGTGTTGCTTCCAAATTATGCTCACTTTCAAAGAAGATGCCTATTATAGCATGTGGTCTTTTCCAGCATGAGTCTAAGATTTCTGTCCTTCACTTCAGGTATATATGTTACAAGTTTTCTGGATATTTCTTTGATGGATTCTGTCTACCACGTAAATGAATATCGAGACTAAACAAGATTTAAAGCTAAAGTATGTTTCCCTGCCATTAGCAAATTCATGTTTCTTTCATTTTACTCAAATCTTGAATTCTGATTGGTCTCATCTCTAAGTCTAATACAGACTGAATCTACCATGGATTTCTCTTTGTTTTCCATATTATTATGGTATTCTTTGAAACATGTCCTCCATTTTGATCTTCTTTATGACCTGGCGTCTGTTGCAGTGTAAAGAAGCACGAGATATACACTGATCCTATCAAGTCAAAAGAAGAACTTTTATTTCATGTGGGTTTTCGCCAGTTTGTCTGTAGGTAATAAATATTATCCTGCTCTTATTTGGCCATGTAACATTGTCTTGTGCTGCTTAGTTGATTAACATTGTATATGCAGGCCGATATTTTCTTCTGACAGTATAAATTCAGACAAGCACAAGATGGAAAGGTTTCTTCATGCAGGGAGGTTTTCCATAGCGTCAATATATGCCCCAATTTCTTTTCCTCCTCTCCCATTGGTTGTTCTTAAGAATGAGGCTTCCTCACTTTCACCTTCTGTTGCTGCTGTTGGCTCATTACGAAGCATAGATCCGGATAGGATTATTCTGAAGAAAATCGTTTTAACAGGGTAAGATCCAAATCTTGCATGTCCTCTCTCTCCATCCTATTTTGCTTTTCTTCTCTCTCTGCTCCCTTTCTTTGCTCAAATAATTGCTTTGACATGAGGCACATCTTATACAGTTATCCTCAACGAGTATCCAAGTTAAAATCCACAGTAAGATATATGTTTCACAATCCAGATGATGTGAGATGGTTCAAGGTAATCTTATTACATAGCTAACGCAAGCTTTGAATCCTTTGGTTGGTATAGTTACTTCCAATTGACCTATGGAAAGGAATGTTCTTGCCATTTACTATCTTTGATCCTTGTTACAGCCTGTTGAGTTATGGACAAAATGTGGTCGTCGTGGCCGAATCAAGGAGCCCGTTGGCACGCATGGTATGATTTTCACTTAAGCCAACGTGCTTATTCTCAATACCCGTCTCATCATATTTTTAAGCTGCATCTGTTATTTTTTTACATTGTTCTCATCTCACTAGAAAACAGTTGTATGGACTCCATGAGTAAACGCCAAATGGATTAGTTTTCATCAACTGCTCTGAATTTTGTGATTACTTTTTCTGAATGTTAGTGGATAATTTTATTTTTCTCGGGTTTGGCAGGAGCAATGAAGTGTATATTGAACGGTAACCTACAACAGCATGATACCGTATGCATGAACTTGTTCAAGCGCTCGTACCCAAAGTGGCCACAATGCTGGTACCCTCTTCTTGATGCTTGATCAGGTTACAGTCTCACTCGGGGAAAAAAAAAAATTTAGTCCTAGTCTGGACACTATAGTTTACTACTCCCAATCATTCAAGGACATGTACTTCATCATCCTTAAAATAAGGAAGACCTGCATCAATTCAGGGGTTTATGTTGTCATGTTTCAAAATATGATAGGGAGCAATACTATAGTTTTAGTAGTATTGCTCTATTTTCCCAGGTTCGGGATCTGCGGTGTTAGTTCTCTTGAGATCGACATAATCTGCCGTTTACCAGTGAGAATGGGAATGAAGCTCTGGTTCAGATTTGCTGTTTAAGTTCTGTTTGAGTCATAGGAAATGCGTCTTGAAGATACAAACCCATATTTATTTATTGATGATTGAAATGCAGCAGCAAAAATTTTGCTCATACTTTGCTGCCGTTATTGTGCTGTATAACCTGCATTTCGAATGTTCTAATGATATTAGAATGTAAAATGTTTGGCACTTGTTCAATATAATTTTTATCGATTAAAGAATCTTGTTGCTTTTTGGCTTACCGGTTTTTGTATGTCGGATTCTTTACACATATACTTGCAACTTCCAGTGCATGATCTTTGTCAAGAAGTTGAATGACTAGTTGACAAGAGTCTACATTTTCTACCCCATAATTGTGTTCCTTGATAATATCGGTCTGAATTCTTAATTAAAATAACTTACTACCTGTGCCATTTAACAAGCTATTAATTTACAAGGGTATTTAGGGAAATAAACCTCGCTTGTTTAACCGTGTTGAGACGAAGGGAAAGTTGACCATTTAGTTGAAAAATGAATGGGTTAAAACAGAACATACTATAGACGAACGGGTTAACCGAAGCATGGTGGTATATTAGGGGTGCAAAGTAAAAATTATCATCCCATATGCTATTTTATGGGAATATTTGATTTGCCTCGTTGCAACTGCAAGAATTTCAACAGCAATAAAATCTTATAATTATGAATCTGTTGTTGCATTTGTTGGAAGAAAACCGTGGCTAATACACAGTATTTTACGCATGACAATTGATTGTTTTTTATATTTTTGTGTGATTATATTATCATGCAACATTTCATNNCGTACATCCTTACTCGTGTACGAATATAGAACAGTACAAGTCTCTGTCAGTCATTCACCCAAAAGAAGCATGTCACTCCCGTAGTTTGGCAGCAGGACTTTAGTTTTTTATTTATTTATTTTTTAAAAAAAATTGGATAGTGTTTAAATGGGCTTAGTTTATAAGCTGAGTTCATTTACTATTTTGATCTAAGTAAATTGAAAATTTTAATATTGATGCATCTATTTTTTTTTGTTTTGATTTATTTGTTTGAAAGTTATAATAATTGTATCATATGTTTATTAAAAAAAGAAAGAAAACTTAGATAGGAACAATTACCAAAAAAAAATTACGTCGTCTCTAATATGATATTTCAACTTAATTCAATTTCATTGGTCCTTCATTGGTCCCAAAACTTTATGATCAAGGCTGATTGTTCACAAATCGGTAACTTGTTCCATCATCACTTTGTTAGTATTATCTGTTATATTGTTTAGCATAAATATAGCCAGTGCCAAGCCCAGGAGAAGATTTGCGATAACTTGATTGCTTGCTATTTTAAAATATAGGCACCTATTAAAATTATGGAATGAAACAGGAATTTTGTTGTTGCCTATTAGACCTCATTTCTAAAGAAAATAATATTTTACTTTATTACCATTCATTAAATACTTAAAACGCATCATTATAATAATTAATAAAAGTAAAAATAGGAAAAAATTAATCAATGCTTTATTGGTTCTTAAAAGTGATACTCCATCCGTTCACAAATAAGTGCTACAAATCATTTTTTAGAGTGTCAAAAATATTTGTTTTATTTTATTTTTTGTATATTAATTCAATACAAAGTACAACTTATTACCAATTTTAACCCACATATAATCAATAGGTATAAGAAAAAGACAAAACTTAATAGGGATAGTGTTGATATTTGTATATCATTTAAATTTTAAAAATATATTTTTTAACTTTTGTTTAAAATTATGTACTAATTTAACTGTTCTAATTATTTATAGATAGAGAAAGTATTATTTTTTATTTATTTAATTATTTATGCATGCCGATATAATTTCTTTTGGGAGTTTTCACATAGTGAGACAAGTGACCCCTTGTTACCAATACGTGTGTCGTCGATATATTTCAAGTAAAATGCCAAAATTTGCCTCTTCATGATTTCATATTAATCACAACCCATCCATAAATAGCTTTGGTTGTAACCTTTTTAAAAAGGATAAATTGCACTTTGCCCCGTGAGTTGTCTGACAATTTTAATTTACTTCTTAAGGTTTCTGACAATTTTAATTTGCCCCATGAGGTATCTGACAATTTTAATTTACCCCTGCGATTTCTGAAATTACGGTCTACCACCCGAAGGTTTCTAGTCATCTAACGTATTGCCCCTCACTCTGACTTTTTGTTAAATAAAAGTACTAAAAAAGTGTATTATTCCAATAATGCCCTTAGTCATAAGAAAATAAAAAATAAAAAAGCTACAACTTATAATTAATTGTAATCAAACCAAAACAATCGTAACCAAAATAAGCTATCACAATCTAAATAGGTTTTCCATTGAAATAAATTAGAGTATTTTGGTTCCCAATCTAAATTATGCACCCAATTTAACCATAACTATTTCATCAAATTCTACATTTACATTTAAGTAAAATAAAAATCCAAAAATTAGATACATTAGTTGGACGAACAGATTCACATCCTTCTACAAAGTATAGATAACGTAATAGTAGCCATAAAACCCTTATAAAATCAATACATACTACAAAATATCTATCTTGACGGAAGATTAAAAGAAAAATAAGAAGAAATAGGTTATGGGTAATATCGAGTGGGGAACAGGAGTAGTACATAGATGAGGACCATTTTTTTATTTTATTTTTTACTTTTTATTTTAGGAGGGGTACTAAAGTTATTAACCAAACCTCTAAGATAAAGTGTAATTTTCAAAACCTGGGGGTAAACTGTAATTATTAAATACCTCATGGGGGCAAAATGTAATTGATCTAGAAACAGAGTGAGATTCTTATGCCTTTCCTATACCCTTATTCCCTCCCACCACCATTTAGGAACACTCCCCATCTCCATGGCTCTTTCTTGTGATGCAGAAAATTGCTTAGATTGTTGACGTCAATTTAGGGTGATCATATTTATATGTATATATATATGCATGTATATAAACGTGATGGGTGCGGATACCACTAGGCAAGAAGAGGGTTCTCCAATATACATCGAAAGAAGTATTCCCCTAGAAGAGGGTTCTCCAGTATACATCGTAAGAACTATTCCCCTAGGAGAGGGTTCTCCAGTACACATCGAAAGACCTATGTCCCTAGAAGAGGAGGTTCACGGGAGACACCACGCAACGATGAATACTCATCACAATAACAAGATTACGAAGAAGCACCGTGGTATTCGTGCCATGAGCACCTACGGCTTGGTTGCTGCCATAATCATCGTCATCCTTCTTTTAGCGGGTATAGCAGTCCTAACCGTGTGGTTAGTGTACAGGCCCCACAAGCCTAGATTCATGGTCCTAGGGGCTGCGATAATCAGCCCCGCCAACATCACTACTACATCACCATCGCCACCGTACCAAATATCAACATCTATGCAGTTCAGCGTAGTGACAACTAATCCCAACAAGAGGGTGTCCATATTCTATGACCATCTCTCTGCTTTTGTCAGCTACCGCAACCAGATGATCACTCAGCCCACGGCTCTGCCTCCGCTTTTCCACGAGAAGCATACGAGCGTCCAGTTGGCACCCATCCTGGGAGGAGTGGGTGTGCCGGTTTCGCCGGAAGTGTGGTATGGGCTAGGGATGGATGAGGCGATGGGGGTGGTGGGGATGAGGCTGGTCCTGTTAGGGAGGCTGAAGTGGAAGGCCGGTGCTATTACTACTGCCCACTATCATGTTTATGTCCGCTGTGATGTGTTGCTGCGTTTGTACAATGGTTTTGTTGGTCAAGTTCCTTTGCTCTCAAATCCTCTCTGTAAAGTTGATGTATGATCGAATATACACTCGAGTAACAGTGGTGATTGCTATAATGCTAAATGTAAATAAAAGGTAACATGTAGTTACCCACCTTGCCTAAACGAACAAAGCTTTGGTGTATAAATTTCGTATGCTTGATTGGACTCAATTCTATTCTATGCAAATAAATGATCAACATGATTTCTCTTTTCTCGCATCTTACTTTTATCCCCAGTGTTAGATAAATTAAGCTTTGTGGTCATCATGTTACATTAGCTATAATTTTTTTCTCTCTTCTAAATAAATCACTGTCAGTGAATTTCTTTTAAGACTGTAGATAGATGTATGGTTAATTTGTTTGTCAACAGATAGAATGCCCCTACAAAATTACACATCTTAATTAATTTGTATATAGGTATCTGGTAACATAGTATTAGGTGGATGTGCATGAAATTTGGCAGGTCATAGTCACCGCCTGAGGTGGTGTTAGAGGAAGCAAACACTTGTACGTATGTATGTATATATATTCATCTAGGATGTTCAATTAGTTTTGTCTTTTTTCCCATCCACTATCTACTTCGCCTACAGAGTCACATTCAAGAATTAATTTACTACTAGAGAAACAAACTTTCACATTAATGATAATTTTTATTACTTCAATCTTTTATGCTTTGATGATCATATTAGCTCTTGTTTTCTTTATTTATCCTAGTTTAGCTTAGCTACCTGGAAAGTTAGAAAAGGTAAAAGAATGATCGGAAAGAACGGCATATTGGCAGCAATAAAAGTTGCAAACTTGTTTAGAATCAACTACTCTCTAGTGGGTGGATTCTTTCTGCTTCCTTCCTATATTTTACTTGGTGAAGGAATTTAACTTATAACAATAGATAAAAGTATAAATTTGACAAGCGGAATCAATTTATACATCCACCGATCGAGCAAGAATATATCACATACTACAATATGGAAAACACGAGCCGCCTGCGAAGAAGAAGTAAGTTATTAGAACAATATCCATTGAAATCCTTATTATAAAGCTAAGAAAATGAGCAAGAGTTCGAGACATGTTGCAACGCCTCGAAATTTCTACACTTTCCGAATAAACCAAGTACTCATCCGGCCTTCTTATCATGTTTTGGCCTTTTACACCATCATTAACATAAAAATATAATTATGCTCGGCCAACAACCTACATCTATCTAGAAAACATAAAGAAAAATACATATCTAGATAGATAACATAAAGAAAAATACATAAGAAATCCTTGAAACTCAAGTAAGATTCGACATCCTTTTTCCCTTAGTTTCCATGACCGTCCAATACCTAGTTTTTTTTTGTTTTTTTTTTCAGCAAAAAATTAGCACTTTTATAGAACAATGGGCAAAAACCCTTTGAAGTACTACTTACAAACAAAATAGCTATCTTACTACTATATATGAACAAGAATGAAGAGACTGTCTTTATAGCATAGCAAGACCTGTACAAAAACGAACAAAACTTTAAGAACCAAAAACATCAAATTCAAAAGAAAATCCAGCCTTGACAGAAACATATTTCCTTAGTTTTTAGGCTGCCTCCAAGTTCCCAAATTCATATAGTCTGCATGTAACCCCCATAAATTTCGAGTAAAATTTTCATATTAATAACAATTTTATTAATGTTTATAATATTGTTATTGCGTACGTGATATAATTATAACGAGATAGTTATTTGTATTTAGATCCACGTATGTGATTGTGAGTTATAAATTTTGGTGAGTTCTATGTGAGATTATATATTGTATTAGAGTATAAATTAATATTAGCGAGTTGCATTTTTCGGTTGCATTGGTGAGTAAATTGCTCGTGTTGTTATCGTGAGATGTTGAGAATTTGTGTGAGTTGATGTGAGAGTGAGACTTGTGAGTTTGCAAGGATTGTGTATTGATGTGGATTTGAGTGAGTGTTGGTGTTGAAGTGTGTCTGACTAAGTAGTGTTTGCCACTTCGTGGTTCGACCTGCCTGGTCAAGTCGCGGGGGTCAAGGGGAAGCTGCCCTTTACGGGGTGCGGGGCAGCGTCCCAGTAGAAAATTCTATTGGTTGGTTGTTAGTTGAAATTCAGTTTTGGACTTGAGTATCGGCACAAAGAAGGGGTGTACTGGTACACAAAGAGTATCGGTACACAGAGATTAAGTACCGGTACATAGACTCCTTATTTGGTTAAGAATTTACTGGAAATCAGCTCACAGAGTGGTGTACTGGTACACAGAGAGTACTTATACACCGAGCCTCTGTACTGGTATACAGACTCCCATATTGGTTCAGAACTCACTCGAAGCCGGTATACAGAGTGAATACCGGTACACCAAGTATCTGTACCGGTACACCCAGTCAGCATGGAAAAGGTCGTGAACCCCATTACTTTTTAACCTTATAATACAACTTTTTCTCTCATTTACCCTTAATTCCAAAATTATTTGGAGGAGAGAAAGAGAAGGGAGAAGTGATATTTGGAGCTAATTTCCAAAAACGGATCCAAAATTTAATTATAGATTATTCATCCTAGAAGTGAGGAGATCATTCTACTTAAATGATAGTTACACACAATAGAAAATGTTTCGTGTTAATAATCTATTTTGTTTTGAAACAAATGAATGGATACGATAATTGGTGAAAGAATGGGAAGACTATTGTGGTTCTTTCTTCAGCAATTGATAACTTGGGATTTCTTCCTGTTGGTTGAGATTTACATACAAACAAAAAAAATTACAAGACAAAACCTAAGCTAAGCAGCACAAGGTCTGTGTATAACCTGGAGCATGTTTATTTTATCCAACCAAATCAACTGGAACACCATATGTTTCCTATCAAGAGAGCCACGTCAGCAGCATTATCATGATAGATTATGCTGTGTGGTTCTCCTCCATCTCCATTATATATTCCGACAAACCAGAAATATCCTAGATTTTATGCAAATTTCATTATTCATTAAAACTCAAAAGTAAGGAAGGGATACATATTACAACAATGTCATCAAAGTTTGATAAAGAATTTATTAAGTGGTAAAGAGGACAGGAGAAACTACAAGCGAAGCCATGGCCTCCTCAGCCACTTGTACTCCTCTGTCTCTCTCTTCCTCTTCTTCTGCCCAGGTTCCTCCTCCTCCTCGCCAACTGGCTGCCACTGCCACATCATCATCACCGTCGCAATGCATAACTCTCCCTCCCACCGTGCATCAAACTAGCCGCTTGTGGAAGACCTCTGCTTTTTGTAATGTCTTACTCTCATCTTTAATATATACTTA
>MKEJ01036308.1:0-10001 GCA_001753735.1 Embelia ribes
ATAGTAATGGACTAGCTAACAAGATGCATCCAAATCAAAGTGTCTTGGTGCATATTATTTGCTGATAATTTAGTTTTGATTGACAATACTAGAGCAAACATAAATGATAAACTGGAATTATGGAAACATAACTTAGAATTTCGCGATTTTAAGCTCAGTAGGTAAAAATTTAAATTATGGGGGTGTTGTTTCAGTGGATGAATTACACTGGACCCAACTGTAATTAATTTAGCAGAGGAGATAGTACCAAAGACTGATTATTTCCGATATCTAGGACCAGTTATCCAAAATAATAGCGGGATAGAAAGAAATTTAAATCACAGAGGCCAAACAAGATGGCTATTAAGAAATAAGATAGAAAGATATGTCAATCACAGAGGCCAGATGAATAAGTGCATTCGGAATTTTATATGATCGTAATATGTCTCTACAGTTAAAAGATTTTTTTTATAAGACTGCAATACGACCAGTTTTATTGTATGGAATTGAGTTTTGATTACTAAGAAATAAGATGAAAACAAAATGAATTTAGTAAATACGCCTACGTTGAAATGTATGTGCGGAAAGACTACGAAAGATGTGATTGAAAATAAATTTGAATTAGGTTAACAGTGATACTAATTGAAGATAATATGAGAGAAAGTCGTCGGAGGAGACAAATGAGAAAGACAGAAGTAGATATCGAACTATATAGATACAAGTGTTTAAAAAGGACATGAATATTATGACGTTGGATAAACAAATGCCTTTTGATAAGAATAATTGGTATCGAAACATTCATTTTAATGACTCGATATGATTTTTTATTTTGTTTCATTTATTCTATTTCAATTTGTTGTAATTTTAAAGAATTGGATGATGAAGAAGATATGTTAAACTTTGTATCTGTGACGGCCATTACTCCATTTCAGGTGCGTAGGTTCAAATTTTCTGCTTAAAAGGGTTAAATATACTTATTTCAAATAAAACAATTAAAAAACCCCGTTTAAAAACTGGGGATCCTAATGGACGACTGATTGTCTACGAGGCAAATTGGGATTTAGTGTTGCAGTCAAGTTCAAATTGGGATATGTTAAACTTTGTGAACACATTGTTCTAATTGTATTGGTAATTTGTAGAGGGTTCTCCCTTTTAGACACTTTGTGTAGCTTCTCTGTAACTCGTGTCGCGTTTGTTTTTATTTAGAAGGATAATTCCCTCCGATTTTTATGTCTACTCCGCATACTCGTAGACAAGAATCCAAGAAGAGGCCTCCTCGTCCAAGAATCAAAATGATTAGGTTCACAAGATTTAAATGTTGTCTTTTTCTAATTCCAAAAATTGTGCCGCATCTTTGTGTTTGATTTTATTGTCGGACTTATTTTGGCACGATGCTGAACATATTCTGTTCAGGAAAACACCAAAACTAATTACATATCGGGTATATTAATTTTATACATCAGCAACCGTGATCACATAGATGGGGCACTCGAACCACGCTAACGTTACCCACTCAATTTAAGCTAAAATATAAAATCGTTGCAAGTATTCATGTATGAAAAATGAATTAGAGTCTTTGTTAATGTGGAAGCAGTGCTGCTTTCTCATTCTCTTGTGTTGCCTTTGTTTCTTTTTTTGTTTTGCTTGTTTTTGGTAATAATATGAAACCTAGAAAGCTATACACCACCTGAGTGGGGGCAGATATACTAAAGTATGGTATAGACTAGAGCAAAAGGGAAAAACCAAATCATTTTGATAAAATCACGAGATCGGATTAAATATTTGTAATCAAAGATGACAGAATAAAAATATTAGCAAGAGCAGATCCTAATTCCGATTTGTGGGATCCACTGGAGCCGACAAGTAGGCCTCTGGTTGTTGGCCATATGCCCCTCTTCTCTTCCAATCCCCCAACTACTACTACTACTACTACTACACAATACATATAACACAACACCCATCACCATCATTCTAAAGCTTTTCATTGTTTCACACTCTCTCAAAAGCACTTTTACACACATACACATTACTGTAAGTTTCCACAGCTTCTGGCCTTGGGGAAATCTAGCCCTTTTCTCACACACCAGGGGGAAGGAAAACTATATTGTGATAGCCAAAAGTGAATAAAATCTCCATTTTGGCTAAAAAAGAGGAAAAACACCAAGTTACTTTTTTTCCTGTTGGGGATAGGGATGAACTTTGCATACTTAGGGTGCACCGAAATTTGACTATGATGTCAAAAAAAGCGACGAGGGTACCATCTATAAATTTTCGAGATATGACGGTCCTACATCAGCGGTGCACCGAGACACGAAAATTTAGCTCTTCGGTGAATCGACTCCGGTTCTCTGAGTCATTCGCTGTACAATATACTATAATCAGTAGCATACCCAATTTTAGAAATATTTCTCACTACTCTTAATTCGTATATCAAATCATAGAATTAACCCTCTTAGACTATATCAATTTAACTAAAGTTGTGATAGTCATTGGAGAATAACCCTCTGGTACTTGGTCTCTTTAGGGCTAATATCAGGCCCTTCACATGCCCCTCTTTTCCGATTGATTCCACCACAATTCTCGAAAACAATGGGCGGAACAACCACCGGGGGCGGGGGAATTTGGTAGGAATCGATGGGTGGCGGAGGGTGGCGCCACTGAGGGAGGGGTCCAGCCAGGAGCAGGGTCTGGAGGAGGGGCCCGGCCTTCATCACTGCCTGCAACAACTTCCCTTGTTCCGGCAAGGGCTTATCCCCCACCAAAGGATCCAATTCCTCCTCTACTTGAGGAGGTGCTTCCAACTGGGGCGACGTAACCACGCTCTCTTCGCTTTCTGATGTGGAGAAACCATTGGTGGTGTTGTTGGAGTCTAATCCTTTTAAGGGTTCGTCTTCGATGCTTGAGATACCTGCTACAGAATAACATAAATATATATTAGTTGTCAATGTTTGCATTATAAGCTCTTAATAGAATTGGTCTTTTTAACATGGTAGAATAACCAAAAGCGGGGTAAATTTAGCAGTTTTTTTCCATCTTTCGGCTTGAATAATGCCGAGGAATTGTTAGTGTCAAAGCCCAATCCGACTCCCTGCCTGCTCCGTGCTTATGCTTTGGACTGTGCTTAAGACTAATAATCCTGACAATATGATGGAACTACTAAGTCCTGAGCGGAGGGGCACGACTAATTTGTCTAGAGTTAGTCCTCATTTTTTAGTCAGGTACATACTCATAAACAATTTAATAAAGATGTAAAATTATCATGGGGCCATCAGTCCAACCCTGACAGATTTGCCCTGTGTAACGAACACAAGGAGATTTAGGGTTCAATTTTCCAAAATAGCATTGCGTACTCTCAGTCACTACTAGAAGAAGAAATAGATCAAGTCTGTGTTCACAATTGGTAAAGAGTTTTACACCAGTAGCAGATTTGATGCATAATATGTGTCCATGAATGCACATGGGAGCATAAAGCATGCACAATTATTATTGGTTGAAAATTTTAAAATTCAAAACAACAAAATACGGCACATTCTTAACAATACCTGACATGGGAGCTGTTTGGATGCTCTGAATTGGGGGAAATTGAGTCAATTGCTGTTGGAGTAGGAGTTTTTCGAAGTTGAGTTTCTGGCATTTCTCATGAGCTTCGTCTCTCTCTCGGATGGAAAGCGAGAGAAGGTCTCGGAGATGGTTCAGCTCATCGTCTCGCATTGTTATCTCCTCTTGAGCTCGAGCTCTCACTGTTTCTAGCTCCACAGTGGTGACTAGAAGAGATTGCCTTAGCTCATCCGTGCTCTGTAAATCATCAAAATGATCAATGTCCACTAGAATTCAGCTCAGTTTGTATGACAAATAAATACTGTAGATTAATTTGTGGGAAAAAAAATGCAAAACACAATAATAAAATAATTACAAATTTAGATCCAATTTGCTAGAAACCTGAACCAAATTTGAGAACACCCTTTAATTATCAGTAAAATTTAAAACATTTCCCATTAAATTATCCCTCAATTTGCAACAAAAATAAATCAGTTAACATAATTGGAGCAAAAAAGGTAGCAAATTGCTGTTGAAGGACTAATGGAGAGCAGAGGACAAGACTAATTGCACTTCGTACGATAAATCCGTTTGGCGCAAGGAATTCTAGTCAGAAAATGAAACCAAAAGAAAAATCTCTTTAAAAAAAATATCTTAGATGCAAGAACAATGTTTTTTTCTGTCACATTTTCTTACGACAAATCATTGCACCTAATGCAGCTGGAAGTCTCAATTTGCAAGAAATTGAACAAATTCTCTTTGTTTATCTAAAAAAAAGTAGAACCCACTATAAATTAGCTCTCAATTTATGAAAAAGGTTAACCTATCTACATAATTTGAGCATAAAACAAAGTAGCCCAATTAGGGTCCAATGCAGAGCAGGGGACTAGAGGAATCATTGAGGTGGCTGTCAATTTACCATGAAAATGAACCAATTTACTTTATACTTAAGTGGAGAAAGTAAATTGTGTTGGAAAGCAAGGTAAATCCACAATTTTAGCTCTCACATTTTCAAAAGAATTTTACAAAATTACATAATCAAAGGCAGAATACAATGTAAAACAGAGGAATCAAAAGAAATTCACCTTGCCCTGGCAATAATAAGCCCATGTAAGAAGAGGACTCTGCTGGTGCTCCATGCTTCAGAGAGAGAGAGAGAGAGACACACACACACACACACACAGAGAAACAGAGAGAGAGAGATTGGGTGCTTCTCAGTTCAGTGGTAGTTGCTTTGGACCCCTTTTTAAGGACTAATTAGTACCACTGTCTTCTTTACTAGTACTACCAGTAAGTAGGGTAGTTAATTTTACTAACAGCCGTCACAGTGTCATCCAAAATTCTTTTTGATCTTCATAGTTTCAATCAGAACAGTTATAGTATCCAAGTTTTGATAAAAATGATGCAATTAATCTTATTATGGCTCAAAGTCCTCATTTAAATGATGCAAATCATATCATTCAACCAATATATGATTTATTTAGGATAAATTTTCCCCTTCACTATCTTGAGCATTTTGAGGTGCTTAATATGGTTTAAACACTAGAAGAGACACTTACTCTAAAACCTGGGATCAAGCATCACTTCTCAAAAACTGGGACTATTACTGTATAAATTAAAACCATGGGGGCCAAGTAGAATTGTTTCCAAACTATGAGAACTATAGTGTAATTCAACCCACTATTTTCTTCTACTTTCTTTTCTTTTCTTTTCTTTGTTTTTTTTTTTTTCTGTTTTGGGATGAAACTGACAAAAGATCTCAGACCACTTTCCATTAAGAATTTAATTTCTATCCATCAAATGTCTATATTTTTTACCATAACAGGCTTGTATAAGATTTTGTGGTTCTATATTTGTAACTGACACGTCATAAAACTGATTCTCATTACGTGAAAAGTCATTAAACTGACTTAAATAGAAACTGATAACAAACCTTAATTAGACATTAACCCACAGTCGGTTGAATAACAAGATGGAAATGTGAATTATAGAATTCTTAGAAAGAAAAATTATTTGAATGTTGTGAAGCTGATTTCAATGCTTAAACACTAACCTAATATTCACCAAAAAACACTTGCATAAGATCAGTCATACCAAACTCATTAAACTATAATTAAAAGGTTAATTAAAAAAGGTACAAATCTTACAGGATTTAAAGCTCATTAGCGGTAGTAGATGATGAGACTTATGACATACAATCATAGATGATTATCATCCGATATGTTGAGATCGAACCAGCGAATCACCGAAAGATATCAATTAGATTGAAAACTAGCAATGTATGGTTGGGATATGTGAAATCAATTAAAAGGAGAAAAACATCAAAGCGCCTCGGAAGCTCTACTCATCCTTCGAATGGCAAGGATTGCAGAAGACGGATCACAGTCTCGTGATATGGCTCTTAGAGAAGTTATCATCATTCCCACCGACCTTGATTGTGTCACGCCACGGTTATGCAATTTCATCTTCGAATGGGGCTCTCCGTTCGTCTTCTGCAGCTTATGTGGTCTTTCCGAAAAGCTCATTGTGTCGGAATTGCATCCGTCCGATGCTTCAGAACTAGAAGATGCACAGTCAATCTCATCCTGTTTAATTATCAATTAGAAATAGATCAATACACAATTAGCCAATCATTAGACTCTCCAACCTTTAAGTACACATCCTTCGACACGAAAATTTAATCCGCATGCCTCAAATTTTAAAATAGTATCTATAAGATTGAAATTATACACACCAAACCCTTTGAACCTAAGTTAGAGCAAATGACAAGCGGTAGTCCCTGTAGTTCCCCAGTTCAAGGGGAGCACCGCCATTAGGAGAATGAAATGATGCCTAAGCTTGACTCGGGACCAGGACTCGAACCAACTCGTATTAAAAGCAGCCAAAAGGTTGACTGAGAAGGTTCGATTTGGTGGCAGCTTTTAAGCAAATAACCCAATTTATATCTAATCGAATAAAAAGTTGATCCATCTTGAAACTTTCAGGTTATTATTTATGTCAAAACAGCAGAAGCTAAACAAACAAATGCTATCTAGTTTTTAAGCAAAAAAAATTGAAAAACCAAAGCTTAGAAGTTGAAAACCAAACAAGCCCTAAATAGCGGTTAGATACACCAGTGGGAGTATTGTTTTAGATTAGTACCCAAAATTGAGGGTAGAACCAAATTTAATGGAAATTGGTGGGAGTGAAATTAAGAGAGAGTACTCACATCAGAATCAAGACCGGCATCATCGCGCGCCTTCTTCAAAGTAGAGAACTCTTCAATGATCGTCGAAGAAGAAGACGTCGTTGCGACAAATGGTGGCGACTGAACCAGAACAGAGGACCAAGGCACCACTTGAGTATCTCCATGATCATCATCTTCATCTTCATCTTCAGTAGTCTCTTCACCGTCGCTATAGTACTCTTCATCTTCGATTTCCTCGTACTCCCTCTCGCCCTCCTCTGCTGCTTCTCCTGTCTCCCAATTCCCACTACCGGCATTCTTACCACTGCGACAGTTGTCGATGCAGGCATGGCAAACGGAGACGGTGAGGGGGAGTTTTGAGCCCGAAGCTTGCCACGCGGTGGGCGAATGGCAGACGTGGCAGAGGAGGGAACGGGAGTGTTTGGCTACGAGGAAATTGGCGGAATGGACATTGGCGTCGCAGTCCAAGCATAGACGAGCTCCGTCGGCTTCGCAAAATGCCCGGGCTGGATTCTTACACAGTTCACACTGCCCTTTCATCTCTCTCTCTCTCTCTCTTTCTCTCTCTCTCTCTGTATATGTTCCTGCTTAGATGGTTATGGGGGTGGCTGAAATAATGCTTTGAGATCGGTGGTGGTCCTTTGTATGGGAGCCTCATTGACTCTTTTTAAATGAAAATGATTTGGACGTATATTTTAAATATTTTTTTCATCCACGGATGATAGGTGTATATTTTAAAAATTTTTTAAAATTCGTTAAGTTATTTTATTTTTTTTAATGTAAAATTATTGTAGTGTAGGTGTATTTTCATTTTTAGCCCATGTAATGATTAGTGATAACAACAATATCAAAAAATCTTAAGTGTATATGGTCTTTTGTACTTAATTAAAATTTTGAAATGTTATATTTTTACTTCATCTAAAGTTTATATTAATTATTTGTGGATGGGGAGAATGTATAAATATAATTCAGACTGTTAAGTAGAGTTACTTAAATTTGTTATTAATTTTTGTTATCCGTCTTTCTAGTTATCGACAATAAGCATACAAGAGTGATACATATCATTGCTGTATTTAATAATAGAATTTACGGAAAAAGGAAAATCTGAAAGATGGTCTAAAATTAAATGAGAAATGGGAAGGGAATAAAATTAAAAATAATAAAATAAATAATACATTATTTTAGTTTTAAGAAAAAGGTAAGATATAAAAAAATACATTTTATTGCAAAGGTACTTATGTGCTTAAATTAAAACAAGTTTAATAATATTATGAATAGTGTTAGTATTACAAGTAGAAAATGGTTGTTAATAGACACTATGTCATTGAAGATGTGTTGGACTAAATGATGAATAAATTGATGTAATCGAACGATAAATTGTGTGCATGCCTTACGTGTTGAATTGAGCATAGGTACGACTGTGATAGAGTTAGAGAGTAGGACCGTGTACTCCAAATTCATATGATATGGTAGTTGTGGTTGTTGGCACGTGGAGGAACGTATATTCTGCGATGGCCGTGATACGCGAATGAACATATATTTTTGGTGGTCACGACACACAGAGGAATGTATACTCCGTGGTAGTCGTGGCACATGGAGTCCTTGTTAGCCGCATCTTATGAGTACTCATTGTCTTGACCCATAGAATCGGTGGTGGTCGTTGGCCTTGGAAACGTGTTTTTGAGTGGTCGATAAGATGCAAGAGGACTGTATCTCCCGAGCGGTTGGTTGTGATGATTGCATAGACGATTGAGTTGTATTTTATTATAGCTATTGATGTATTATTTTATTGCGCATCCTTATTGTTGTTGCAGTTATGTTTTTATATATATACCATTTTTTTATAATTGTATCTAGTTTTTAACTCGTGCCTCCTTGGTTTATTTTACTATTGTCCTTTTGCATGCAAATGCAAAGCAGAATAACGAGATGAAAATCATGATAATTAGAATTAGGACAGTTTGGAGCTCACTTCGAGTCTACATGTTTTCTATTTTGTGTAGTATTATCTTTTCCTTCCAGACAGCCGTAAGCTTATGGGTCACGATGATATGTTTTCAGTCATTTTTTTGAATATTTTGTAAGGCTATAAAACATGATAATAAAACCAATTGACTTATGATTGTTACTTTTACATTAGAGCATTTTTTAGAAATAAAGTTTAACTGCTAGTTGTTTTATTTCTATTGCTCCATTCGTCCACAAATAAATGGTGCTAATCATTTTTTAAAGTGTACAAAAATATTTGGTGGATTCTATTTTTTGTATATTAATTTAATACAGAATATAACATATTACCAATTCTAACCCACGTATAATCAATAGGTATAAGAAAAAAACAACTTAATAGGGATAGTGTTGATATTTGTATGTCATTCAAATTTTAAAAATATACCTTTTGACTTTTGTCTAAAACTGTGTACAAATTTGACTGTACAAATTATTTGTGAACGAAGAAAGTATGTGAGATAGTTGGAAGTTAGTGGCGTATTCTGGGACGTTAAAAATTCCGGGCATGACAATAACACTACCGTAACATTGTTCTTTTCTAGTTTTATTATCCATTCATTATGCAATAATATAAAAACTTTGGCATTTTACTTGCTATCTCATCCAACACATGTTTCCTTTTTCAATCAGAATTCATGAGATTTAACCAGATTTTTTTCAAAACAAAAAATAGATATCAATTCTATACCATTAAGGCGAATAGTACTATTTCGTGAAGCAAAATACATGGAATGAATTATAATATTTTATAAATGGATCGCATACAAGAATACTGCTCATCATCTCGTGAAATATACGTATCCGTTAAACTGTACTCAAATTCCATAAATATGGTACAATTCGGATGTTACAATATAATAAATTTTGCACATATTTTTGTGGAAAATGTGGAAATTAGTAAAAAGGAAATTCAGAAAAATATGATATTTTCCAGCTTGTAGTTATGACACGTCAGCCTGGAGACAGCATCAGATTCCCCACGCAATGCTGCTTACATGGCAATTTTTGGTCCACATAGAATCCCAGCCACGTGATAGCCAATGGGTCATTATCTCTATCTGTCTCAAGGGCCCACATTTGCATAGTCCTATGTAAATACATTTATGGCTGTCGTTCGCACCGCACATGGGCGGATAATTTCAAATTAAATAAAGTTTTTTATTTATATATATATATATAATTTTAACTGTTGATTTGTAAATTAAAGGTCCAGTAATCCAAGCACCTTTAACGCCATCAATACCAGATTATTTAAATAAATTATCTATTTTACAGTATGAAATTTATT
>MKEJ01036317.1:0-12843 GCA_001753735.1 Embelia ribes
CGAATCCTGTAAAACCCAGGGACGTGATTCTATTCCCTTTTAAAAGAAAAAGAAGCAAAAAATATATATAATTTGAAAGAAATAAAATGGGAAATTATCTACAATGCTTCTTCCACATCTCATTTTATAACAATACTCATCATCATAGTACGCGGTAAAGTGAAGCAATACTATAGCCTTCATATGGCATTTATATTGAGTCAAAATTTATGCTTAGCCTGCAAATGGCCTGTACATCAATGCAAGTAAACTCCATGTTTACATCAATATAAAATAAGTCGCATGCTTGAAATTAACTCCAATATATATATTACATCATCTTCTCGCCTAATACATCACTAGCTACTTAAGGCAAAAACATGAAGTAATACAAAAGAACTATTTATATATAACTACACCAGCCTAAAATATAATACATCGTAAGTTAACAAGCTATAACACCAAAATAAAGCTAAACCTCTAAATAGCTTCAAAAGATATGTACAAGCATCAACACATGGTCTCAGCGAGATCCATCTCCCATTTCTATACCTACAACACAGTTTATAATGCAATATGGAAAAAGGAAATATATAAGTTAGATTACTAAATAAAACCATAAATGCAATGCTATGAGGTGCCAATATGTGCATCATGTAACAGATAATAATATATGCAATGTAATGTTCATGCAATACAATTCAATACTACCTGATACCAACATTGATGCCAACACGACACCAGCACATAGTGGGAACTAGTGTCTACACACATTCTATTATCCGCCCTCCTTATGGGACACAATTATAGACTATAAAACTACACCAATGCCAATTCCGACACTGACACTACATAATGCATAAGGGTAGGAACTTGTGTCTTAACGCATTCTATAATCCACCTTCTTAACGGAATGCAATTATAGATAAAAATCCCTAATAAGGTTTTTCGACTTTCTCGGTAGGGAGCCGAGTCCTCTCTTTATTTTCAACACATCAAAGGCAACACTTTTCTCAAAAAGAAATCCACATGACTCACCCATTTCCATAATAAACACTTTAATTCATCAACATATTTGAGCATCATCGCTCCAATACATTTTCATCACCAATACGTTTCAACACTTTCTTTTGAAAATTTCATTGTCAAGTTCAACACATAGAAAAATTATTTCTATAAACTTCTCATTTTCATTAAAACAACTCATGCCCATGTAATGAAAATGCAATACCATATATGCATGAATTATACATATCTTATGTACATTTATTATCAACATCAACGCATACTCATTTAATGCCAATTAGTTCCATAAACAATACATTTTTATTTCTACTCATACAACTCTATGTAATCAACACATCATCTCCACATATAAGTTCTCATGCAGACTCATGCTTATATTATTATTCTATAATCTACTCGTACCTTACACGATGTTAATCAACCCTCGGAAGCTAATTACCAAAAAGCCCCAATCTTCTCTTTCTTCACTTTTTGGTTTGATCTAGGAAATAAAACCAAATCATTGAACACCAAGACATAGTGGTGTCCTATTCTTCACATAGATAAAGAAAATCAACTTATGTTTTATGTACGAACTAGGGATGGAAACCAAGAAATCATGAACTTATAGATAACACTCAATACTTACCTCAAAATGATTTCTAGATCTTGAGAAGTGAGGATCTATCCTTATATCTCAATTTTACCTTCACTAGATAGATTGATTATCCACTTACTTCTATTCCCCCTTCTTTCTCTCTCTCTCTTTTTCTACCCCGCTTTAGCATGATGATGAGAGAGTGTGTGATACGTTATTTTAAAGTAGTAGGGTCTGCAATTTTAATTAATCCCAACTAGGTATACCAGTATACTCCCTTGGTGTGCCAGCCCTCAGTAAGCTTTTTGAACCAACTTTGAAGTTGGTATACCTGTACACCCCCTTTGGTGTGCCGTTACTCATTTACCCCCTGTTCAACCTTGGTGGGCCGATACACTGGGTTGGTGTGCCGGCCTCCAATATCTCTTCTTACCTTTGGTGTACCGGTACACTACCCAGTACCGTTACACCCTCTAGTGTGCCGGCTTCCAGTGAGTCTCTTAGCCATCGGTGTACCGTTACACCACTTTGGTGTACTGGTACACCACTCATTACCGTTACACCCACCGGTGTGCCAACTTCCAGTGTACCCTCAAGCCATCTGTGTACCGTTACACTACTTTCGTGTACCGGTATACCAACACACTTTCATACTTCAACTATCAACTTCTACAACTCTTCACCACCATTGCAATTCCCATATTCCTTTAATAATTCTCAACACACTTCAACTCCTTTACAACTCACGACACATTCTAAGCCTCGCTACAACACAACGTCTCGTAATTATAATATAATACAAATGCCACCAATAATACGACACATCTTCTTACAATTATATACGTGCTTGTAACCATAGCATGCAACTTCTTGTAATTAACACGGCAACACTAACATCTCAAATTTAACACAACAACACCAATATTTCATCATCAATTGATCAACACTAACGTCTCATAATCAACTCTAATATTACATTTTATACTAATGCAACATATATCAACACTTAAAAAATAATAACATTATTTACATAAAAATGAAAAATTTACGCGGAATTTTCTGGACGTTACGGCTATCCTAGCTTCAACTTCCATAGCTGCATTGACACAGAGAGTATAGGTCTGATGAAGTATTGCGCTTCGAAATCCCGTACGACCCGGGGACGTGAATCTATTCCCTTCTCAAAAGAAAAGGAAATGAAAAATATATAATTTGAAAGAAAGAAAATGAAAAAGGGAATTCTTCTACTTCATTTCTTTCACTTCTTATTCTACAACATTGCCTATGCATAAAGAAAAGTTACACTATAGCATACGATCTTTATATTGAATCAAGATATATACTTAGCATGCATACGACTTTTATATTAAATCAAGATATATACTTTACTTGCATACGGCTTTTATATCAAAGCATAACTAAACGCCATGTTTACAACTTCAATAAGCTACATGTTTCAACAATACATAATCTCATAAAATCCCATGAGTCTATATAATAAATATTACACTTTTGTTCTAGCCCAAACAACCTCAAGGGCAACAACAAAGTGTAATACAAAATACAACTACGAATACTTCATACTACAACTTCAAATTTAATACAACATAACTTCAACTTCTATACTATTAAGGCCAAGTAGATAACATGCTTGTGGCCAACAAAATACAGGATAATGAATATATCTTCAAAATATATACAATTAGTTCAGGTGATCTCATGAATGCCTCTCGTTAGCTTCCATACCCACCAATTTTATGATACAATATAGAGAAAGAAATGCACGAGTTGGTCTACTAAATAAGACGATACATGCGATGCCATAGTGTGTAAACATACCACATATGAGTATGAATGTTATGCAATTTCAATGCAATGCAACTCGACTTGACTTTGACTTCATTTATAGACTTTAACTTCTACAAATTTAGGACTAGCGTTTAAACTTCTTTTATTCAAAAATAAGATTCCTTCGTAAACTTTTTATAAATCGCTCCCTTCGTAAAATGTTTATAGGTAAATCCCTAATTAGGTTTCCCAACTTTCACGGTGGGGTTCCAAGCCCTTTTTTTTTTTTTTTTTGACTTAAATAGAAGATCTTGAAAAGATTTTTGCTTAGCTTATGTCATGCAGATACAATTTTCATCATCAGTATCTCATAAAAGACAAAGATGTTAAAATATTTTTACATCCTAAATATGTAAGAATCATGACGTACCGCAACTTTTCAATGCTAAAATGAATTTCTTAGCAAATGACTCCGATAAAAGCCTTGACAGGGATCTGAAGATAGTTGCCAAATGACCCATAGATGAAACTTTTGTTATGTCAATGACATCCAGTAGCATCAGCAGCTCCGTCCTCCTCTCACTCTCACATAAAGCCAAGAAATAATTTTCTGCATTAAATTCAGAACATCAATATGTAGGACACAGAAAACAGGAAAGATGGACTGCCCGCAGTCAAACCTAATTAAGGGAGGAAGAAAGAAATGGTAAAGAGCTCAGAACCTTCACCATGTATAAAAAAGATTGCGGAAAGCATTGTTCAATTACCTTTTGGAACTGCTTTAATAAAAATGCTATATGTCACATTAGTCATTTCCCAACCATGTAAAATTTAAACTTGACAAATAAACGTCTAAACTGGGAGTTAACCAGAAAAGGCAGGGAAGTGAAAAAGGAAGCACAATTAATAACACAATCACTACAAACAAGTAAACTAGAATCAGCAACTTAATTTATAAGTACATGATTCGAAACATTAATAAAGTTAAGAGCAGCTTATGCTTGTTTTCATATCACAAATCGCCACTAGAAACCCAAGAACTCGGCGATAAGCATTCAAGGATTTCCAACATTAAGGACACACGGAAAAGAAGAATGAACATTGACTAGCAGACCGGAAAAAAAAAAAAAAAAGGAATCAAATGAAAAGACACGAATAAGACAACTATTTTTAGCATTAGCTTATAAAATAAATTAGGATACGTACTCAGTCCATATGGGTACAGGACGCCTACTAAGACGGGCAGACAAGTCAGGTTGGCTCATTCCTTTTTTCCGTTTAAACCCATCCACTATCACATAAAAGACAACACGTTCCAATTTTAAAGCGCAGCATTAATCATCCAAGACTAGTACATATTTCCTAAACACTTAGCTTTTAAGATTATAAGGCAGTCATCAATAAAGATATATCTTAGCATAGATCAAGGACTTCAGAGACAAGGTCCTTTTGATGCTCACAACAAGCTAGAAGTTTATAATGTCCTCTTTGCCTTCCAGGCTAGCATAGCGGTAAACTAAAGCCACACCTCGAAGGAAATAACCCAATACCAGCTTATGACTAGGAGACGCTGTGGCAGTCCCTAGCAAGCACCCAAGCATCGCTGCACCTGAGTGACTACAGCAGTGTTATCACACCAAAATTGGGTTTTGGGGATCCTTAAGCCTAGACTTTTGCCCCTTCGATATAGCATTCAAAATCATACATCAAGTGGCATGAGGGAATCTCTTTTTAAAAAGGCAAAAAGAAAAGGTAACATGAGGAAAGACAACCTTTGCTTGAAGAGTCATAATGGGCTAGATGAAAGCTAATTGAAAGGGGAAAACAAAGGAAAAATCAGAACTTATTTATAATCAATTAGCTTTTTACATTACTCTCACGTGCCAATTTTCTTATGATAAGCGTGCATGCTCTGGAACCAAATAGGTTCAATATCAACTCCATGCTTACAGTATTGATCAATAAACAGAGGACTATGGTCAACAATCTAGGAAACACTAAAGCATCTCCTGTTCTCTGATTCCACAGTTTGGGTCCATTATTCAGTTGGAATGAGACAAATATTTTGGTTGCCACAATGTCTAAGTCTTTAAACCTTCATCACCGGTTGAATTTGTGCAAACACTTGGGCACGAAAATACAAATACTTCGCTACAAGTATAAATATTCAACAAGAAAAACAAGACAGGATTTGCTAGTATTTCGGTGCAGATACTTGAGTACAAGAATAAATATCAAACAACAAAACTAAACTACAAACCTCTAATACTGGAATTGTCAGCATCATCATTAGTTGCAATGAAATCACAAAGCTCTTTTATTTTATCTTCGTCATCAAGTCTAACCCAAAGAAGCATCTCATAGTAAGCTAATCTTGGAAGTGAATTTGGATTCTCACGTCGAATGACTTCACAAAAGAAATTGAATTCTTCTACCATCTCCATGTCAATTAAAAATGTAAGAAATTGACCGTAAGATTCTTCTTCAAGCTGGAAACCTTGTTCCCTCATCGTCATAAATAGTTGATACGCCTTGTATATTTGTTCTAATGTGACTTCTTCATCTTCCGCAGCCTTGGACTTCTTTATGCATAGTCCAATTAAAGCATTATACTCCTTTATACCAGTTTCTCGACCCAGTTTACCAAATACATTAATAGTAGCATCAGTCCCCAACTTTTCAGCACACATGTTAACTAGACGATCAAAACGACGAGATTGAGTGTCTTTAAAAACCCATTTCTGCTTCCTGTCACGAGATATTTCTTTCCGCCGGTGTATGATGCTGTTTTGTGACAAACTTTGGACCCATGGAATTTCTAGAACGTTGTCCATAGAGCTATCAGGTAAACTAGCCGCGCTTGATGATGTATCACCTGAAAAAAGAAACAGAGACACAGTGTCCGGTTAACAGAACACACATAAAAGGAATTCTTTGCTCCAACAGCAAAACAACAAAATTCAATTTCTGAGAGGTTATAATACAATTAGAATAATAGAGGCTAGCGCTTTTCAAAATCAACTTCTCAAAGCTGCTTTCAAAAGTTGGGTCCAATGGCAGGTGCATTCCTGTTATTTGGCGAATAAATTAAGAGTTTTTGTTATGAAAAACAATGTCGTGTTGGGCAAAATTATGATAAAGTGATTATATTATTACTAAAGAGAAAAGTGTACATAGATTGGCATTATAACTGATATTAGTGAGTTTATTTTTGCAATAATAACATGGAAAAGAATAATCAACTTTTAAAAGCAACCCAAAATATGTTTCTAAAGCACTTCCCTAAAGAAAAACAAAAGCAGTAGTTCAGAATTAGCCACATTTTTGTTTACCAGATACCACTACCTGCTTCTCATTGGAAAAAAAAAGGCACAGCCTATCTCTATAGCCACAACACCAAACTAAGCCCAAACCATTTGTAAATTTGATCTTCTAAAAATTTAATCACAAAATACGTACCGCATAAAATGGCTGATATCTCCTGTGATAGAACCTTTGCTGAATCATCTGCACAGAATAATAGGAAACAGTGGGATTAGAGGAAAATGTAAGCAAGTAGGAGGTCAACTTAGTTCCTGTTCTCTTTGGTTTTTCAGTGGAATAAATAAGGCTAGAAAAAAACAATTAAGACTGAAGTTTCCCTCATCGTTGGCGTAGAGTTTTTTACACTAACGGAATTGTAAACATAACATTTATACTTAATACAAATGGGGAACAAATGCACATGTCTTGTCCATCCATCCAAGCGTCGCTGGGGTGGAAAAACTCTATACCGTCGGTGAAGTGAAATTAAATTCTTATGTTTTGGTCAAGTAGAAATCAAGCTTAGTTCCTGTTCCCTTTGGCCATTCACTGGAATGAATAAGGCTAGAACAAAAAAAATTATAATTATGTTTTGAGTGAGGTTTCCTCTATCATTAGTGTAGAGGATTTTACTCGGGCTTGTTTTCACAACAGGTGTACTTAAATACATGTGGAGACCACAAAATATGCGCTTGTATTGTTTGTCCAAGCCCTGCTCGTCAAGTAAAATTTAGTTCTTTTGTTTTGGTCAAGTAAAAATCTAAGCAAATAAGAAATCAGCTTACTTCCTGTTCTCTTTGGATTTTCACTGGAATAAGTAATGCTATAAAACACAATTCATTCTATTTTTAGTGAAGTTTCTATGCTTAAAGTGTTTTTCACCAGTGGGCTATATCTATAACATGTTAATTTAAATACATATGTGGGGACTATATTTATTCAAAAAAGCTAGCTTTTTTTCTATCAATAAAAAAAAAATTNNCTTATTCAAGCCAAAATAGCAAAAAATTCAGCTTAAGGCCCAGCCTCTAAGCATTATAGTAGAAAAAGCTTGAGCTCAAAAGCTGCAACCAAATAAGCCTAATATGTGTGTAACTACAAAGCTTGTTCCAAATTTTAAAATATAGAAGTTTAGTAATATTATGCAGATCATTAGAGCATTCACACCGGCCTTTCAGATGTAATTTCCAAATATAACTTTTAGGAATAGAAATTCACCAATTTTCAGACTTTAAAAATAAAGGCATTATTGATTGGATTATACCAGAATGCGGGGAAGAGGAGTCCAAATTCAAGGTGCCAAGCGAGAGTTGGCCGAGAATGGACTTAGAATGAGCCGATTTCTGGGTTTTGCTCCCTTTGCGTAAATTTATCAAACACTTGGCGGGCGATGAGGTGGATGCAGTCTCCAGCGACCCCACGCACTGCTTTAGGGTTAGGTTCTCCGCCGCCGCCGCCGCCGTCCCCTTGGGGGGCGGTGATGACGTGGCTTTGATGGCGGAGCGGAAGAGTGAGCTCAGTTTCTTCGCTTTTGAGGTGGGCATTTGGTCTCTCTCTCTCTCTCTCCGTCTCTCTCTCTCTCTCTCTCTCTCTCTCCGTCTCTCTGTGTTCTGATTTCTGCCTACGGGCCGTTGGGCAGTTGCGGTGCGGTGCGGTCCTCCCCTCTCTCGTTTTTGTATTGTGTTAAAATAATTTGTGCATTTTTGTTTTGGCAAATGATTCTTTATTGCAAAATTATATCCATTTTTATTAAAGAAAATATATCCATTTCTAATATTGTTTTTTCATATTTATTGGGCCAAAAAATAAGACAAAAGGGTACCGGGGTAGATTGATAAATTGTATTTAATTTGAATTTCAAAAAGTTACTTTTGATTTGTGCTTAAATCTATTTACCGATCAAACCAGACTTATTATTTGTGAACGGAACAAATAAAATAAAATGATTTAAAAGAAAGATGGAATGAGTAAACTTAAGGTATGTTAGTCATAATTTTTTTACGCAACGTTGTTTTGGTTTGAGGTGTTGACACCACGAAACGAAAGCAAAAAATTATCTAGGAAACAAAATTGGAGAATGTGATTTTGAAAATATAGACATAATAGAAAGCAATAATATTTTGAAGTACAAAATAAGTAATATATCACTAAGTACTAAACTATAAAATAATTAAGTAACATATATTTAAAATCTATGTGCAATTACAAAGTTTAAAACAAGATCTGAAATATAATACAGTAGTTTAAGAAATATTATGTAAATATAATAGTTTAGTAAATATTATGTACAGAATGAGTATTACGGAAAAAATAATTAAACAAGTTTTGTTTTTATATTTTTGTGTTTCTTATCAGGAATGAAACCCTTTGTAAGTGAGATTCGCTTGCGAGTCTCCAAAGCAAAAAGTTTTCGTATAAGAAATAATATATTAGTGCGAGAATCTTCTTTTGCCCCTAATTCGTTTTAACAATAGCATGTTGAAAGAGAATAAATAGTCTTCAAGTTTGGAATAATAAGGACGGCAAGTTTTATAATTAGTTAGGGCAATCTTGGTTCTTTTCTACTTGGATACAATTGAATTTTTTTTTTTACCAAAATGTAAATATAGAACATAACAGTATTTAAAAAAAATTAATCTAAAAAGCGAAGAACTAGTAATTGATGTGTTATTTACACCTAACTAAACTTGTATCTTTTCACGTGTAAAGAGAACATGATTCATGTTTTCTTTGGTGTACAAAATGGCAGCAGCTTCATTGTGTAAAGGAGGTGTGTGCAAGTGTGCACCAAGCAACACCAAGAGTGTGTTGTGTGAACACACCAAACAAACATAAAACACAGTAGAATAAAAGTGTGAAAAACTGTGTTAGGAGAGCACTATTTGCTCTGTGAGAGTTGTGAGGTGAGCGGCAAAATTGTGTGAGAATTTTGTAACCCTCTTTGAGTGATTTTTATAATAAAATTTTAACTTCTCTCCGTGGACGTAGGCACAATTGGCCGAACCACGTTAAATATTGGTGTCGGTTATCCTTTGGTTATCTCAGTTTATTTTTGCACCCCAACAATAACCAATACATTGGGTTAATAAATACTGTAATAGAATCGTGGATAAATTGTTCTCTAGATAAACTGAACAAATGGTTTTGGTTGGTACCATTTTTCAGAACTTGGTTTTGTATGCTCATACAAATAGAATATCTAGAAGCTATAGAGATTCTGAGAGAGAGAATTGCAAATTGTAGGTCTAGGTTTTTCTGTTAAATCTGGTGTCTTCTATTTCATTTGATTGTTTGTCATCTAGGGTTGATTCACGGCTGTAATTGTTTTCTGTCATTTCGGTTGAGTTGGTTTTTTTAGTTTTGTAGCTGCCACGAGTGTCGTAACCATGTCTAAGAAAAAGCAGACCCGTCAAGAAGATGGATCAACCAGAAGTTACATGGGAAAACAGAGGTTACCACTGAGCGTAGCACGAGTAATGATGGAAAAACAGAAAGAAAGAGAGCAGAAAAATGCTTGAAGAGGTTAATTATGCTGCAGTTATTCTTAATTGCTATAGGGTATGATGAGCGTTTCAGTTTTTCAAAACCAAAAACTTGTGGGAAATACGTCCAAATAATTCTTTATGGAAATAGATTTGAAAAAAATTTATCAACTGTAGTCTTAACCTGTAGGAAAGTAGATTTATCAGTTTTTGTTCTTGTGCATTTAATCTGGTTTCAGAGTTGATGACTATTTAAGTTTTCAAAATTTGGTTGTTATCATTCTATTTCTAAATTTTTACAAATCTGAACCTATGAAACTTTGTGCAGGTCCCTTAATCTGTGATGTTTTTTATGGAAAAATTGTACGACTATCAGAGCCAATCAGCCAAATACATTCCTAGCAGTGTTTCAAATCTCAAAACAAGATACCATTTTTCAGAAACATAACCAAGTAAGACCTCTCTTGGTTGGTTTTGTAATCGCCACCCAAAAAGGATAGACAAAAGGAATTGTGTTAAACGAAAGCAAAATCATTTGTAGCCCCAAAACAAGTGTTAACCAGAATGAAGGTTGAAAGCAAACATTTTTAAATCATTTGTTTGTATTTTTTGCGAAGTACAAGTGCTAATTAAGGCCAATTTCAGAATTTGATTGATCGGCACCTAAGCCTCATAAACAGTGGTACGAGAAAAGCTGCAGAGAAACGCAAGGCTGAGGATAAAGTGCTGAGATCAACTGAAGGCGATATCAGAAACGGAATTCTAGATGTGAAACACTTGTTGAAATTACTGGCACCTCGTTCCTTATCGGTTACCTAGAGAAAGCAGGTCAAAGTCGAACGCCTTTTTCTCCAAGGAAAGGAAGAAGAAAAAGGACGGTAATAAGAAGAAAGGGAAGAAGGTTGGCAGGGGAAAACGACATTGAGAACAGTAGTATTGTAGTGGGCGCGTTGGTGTGAGTTGTTAAATTTAATTTTGACCCGGCCTTGCTAGGAATATTTTTTAGGATCCTTACCGGAAGAGGAGTGTTTGTTTCTGTTTTATACATGTAATGAGCTTCTGAGTGGATGGAATCGAAGGTTCATGCAAGCTAGAGGGTTATATTTTCATAGGCGTAAATATACATAGTTCAAAATGTTCACATCCATCCTTGGCGGGTTTCAAAACATGTTGATTCCTCCACCAATGAGTTCTACTCATATTCAAGACCTTGAACGATTGTCGAAATTTTACAATAGAAAAGCTGTGCTTAGTTGGATTTGTTGCCCAAGAACACTAGTTCGAAAGTAAAATCAAACTCGTAAGTTTCATATTAGAGTTTAAATACCATCTCTCCTAGACAAAAAAGTTCGTAATGAAACATACAACAGTACACACAATGCGGACTAAATTTTTTTGACAATCAGACTAGCAACCTGAGGCATTAAAACATCATGATACAGCACTTGTTTTTGGAACAGGCTATAATTTCCCATCAATGAAAGATCCGCAAAATCTTCTTTTTCCAATTTATTTAAGGCTAACTTTTAAGGATAAAATGCTAGCTTTCCTATCTATAAAAAAACTGGATAAATACAATTCAAAACTTCCAATTTATTTAATGCAAAAAAAACAAATAAACTCAATTTAAAAGTTGCGCAACCATATACAGTTCAACTTTAAAGTAAAAAAAAAAAGAAAAACTTGAGCTTAAAAATTACAACAAAAACAACCTTGGTCAGCTTAAATTAACTCTAAATCATGTTCTAAGGACAATAAATCCTTTCAACAAGAGAACTATAATCTAAGTTCTTTTTTACCTACTTTCAACCGACAACTTCCTTATACGAGAAGTATTGTACACTAGAACAACACTTTCGTTGGTGGCAAAATAAGCATATAACATGCATTTACATATTTACGTTTCAGTGCAAAATGACGATAAATAACAAGGTGTATATCTATGATGCAAGGGCAAAAATAGGCGTTAAGTTTTGCAGGTGGCCTGTATTATAAAACCTTGCACCACAAACTAATTAAGTCTAAACTTTGTAACAACGTCTACAAGTAACCCAAAGTAACGCGACATGATGTGCTGAATGACAGCGCCTCGGAAAAATTAAGAATAAGTAACAGGAGAGAGTATTAAATATAGAAGTAACAAATTAGTAAACCAGGCCAATTTCAAATGGCATTTCCTTGATTAAATTTCACAGAACAAGATAAAATTTCTAAACACCAGTAAAATAAGCTTGCAAAGTGCCGGCTAACATTGAGTGGTACTTATCCTTGTGATACTACCCTTTTATTTAATCTGCATATAAGCAAACCAACACCACAAGAAAGCCGGCATTATAATTTCAACAAATAAAGATATAAAGGACCAAAGCAATAGAAAGTAGAAACTAAGAACAGTATCGCTCTCTAGTTTTAAGAACTCATGAATAAAACTTTTATTGCTACCAATAAGGAAATTGAATAAAAGACTATGCATATTTTTGGCATCAAACTAGAGAAAACTAGAACTGAAATAGAAGCAAAAAAAATATTGGATACACAAATAGAAAAAGAAAAAAAAAACCCTTAAATTTCCAGTACTTCTCAACAAATAGTTCAGGTTTGTTGAGTTCTAAGTCGGTAATAATTGAAATATTATCGTTCAACCATGTTAAATAGCAAATGATAATAATACTAACCAGCAGCTATGTC
>MKEJ01036322.1:0-12463 GCA_001753735.1 Embelia ribes
TATGTACATATTTTTTATGCTTAGGAAGCATATAGTAGAAGCTTATTGTAGAAGTTACTTATTGTTGAGGATATGTTGTATTTTGTTGTAGCAAGAATGATGTGTAACTTCTTCTTTATTTATTTTGTCAAGTTGTAATTGTAATCTGACAGTTTATTGTGTTGTATATATTCTATTTTGGGATTGGTGCTCACCTTCTTCCTTTCCTTTTATTCGCGTTGTTTATACATATTATTGTAGGCAGGCTATATGTATAATATCTATGATGTTGATGCGATTGTTGTAGTTATTGCATAGTGTCGCTCTTCAGAAGCAATTAGATTGTTAGCGATAATGGCATTGTAGCATAGTCGAGTTTCGTTTTTTATTCTTTTTTTCTTTCATTTTCCCTTTCTTTTTGCTCTTTACGCGCGTCCTGAGTTCCTCGGGATTCAGGGTATGACAAATCCAATGTTTAGCCCATATACGACCACATTCATCAGCAAGTGTTGAGTTTTGTTGACTTGAGCAATATTTTAGCACTCTGACTTCGAAAATCCGTCAAGCAACTTGAATAACTCCACTTTTGGATTGAAATCACAATAAGGCAAATAAAATATCGATTTTGCAAATAAGGCTCAAAATGGTTTGAATTAATGCTCAAAATGAATTAAACCTAATTTTTAAGAAATATATAAGTAATATTTTCTATAATTGCAAAATTACTATTCACCGATTTGGTATTAAAAATTTATTTATTTATTTTTTATAAAAAATCGTAAAACCTTAGTTAATATTTGAGAAAATATATTTTTTTATTTTATTATACGATATATAATTATTTTAAAATTTTTAGCAAGTTCTCTTATGCATATAAAAATTGTTTCCTCCAATTATTTTTATTCTAATCATGACATTTGTCCGCATAATTGTTTAGCGAATGTCGCATTAAATTATTAGTTTAGAACAATAAAACTTAACATAGTACAAATTATTTTATTAAAATTATATACATATATATCAATTTACCATAATAGAAATTATTAAAACTGGATTGCTTATAAGATCATGCAAAACCCCAAAATATATATAAGATAACTTATTATAATAGACTCAAAATAATTCTAGGAAATAAATATTTTTATAAGCTAATTCTTACCAATATAAAATTCTTCATAAATTTTTGAAATATTATCCTAGTATACATTAATTTTTTGTACAAATATTATGATGGCTTAAATCCTATCGAATCCGATATTTTATAAAGTTATAAATAACTGAATAAAAAGGAGGAAATACAAGATGTCATTTAAAAATACCCAAACAAATGTTATAAAATAATTAAAATAATATGATAAAAAAAAAAGAACATAATACATGCAACCCGCGCATCGAGCGGACCGCACTCTAGTATACGTGAAAGATAAACAAATAATATTATACACATCTCTGACATGTTAAGAGTTTAGATGAAATGATAACGCACCATATAATATGGTATCAGAACAGATAAAAGTATGCCACAAGTAGGAATGGATGTTGAAGATAAATAAATAGGTTAATGCGTCCCTCTCTAATAGTCTAAGCTTTTAGATGAAATGGTAGTATACCAACAAACCAAATATATCACATTTTCATATCATATCATCTTGAACTTTCTCAGATCTTGTGTCATGGTTTTGTACCGAGATTGTTGGAAACATTACTTGAATTCTCTTTTCCTAAAATATATAATAGAAATAGTAATTAATTTTTAAGTAGCACAAACAACCCAACAGCCTAGAGAAGGCCCCAAAAACAAACTAAACTTTATTATCATTTGTAACAACTCTTAAGGACTGCTTGAAAACCCAGCTTGAGAGAAAACACACAAATAAAAGTAAATATTGTAGCTTATATTTTGGCATTCGGATCATCAATTTGAATATGGAAATGCAGATGGAAAATATACTTGCACTCTGCAGAGTTTAGAAATTATTCAAATATCGTCCTTAATATCCTTACTAAATTCCGCAATTTTCAAATAAAAGCAGAAGAAGGATGAGGGCGAAAAGGAAAAGTAAAAGAGAGCTTACAAAACATAATAATCAATCAATTGTTGAATTTATAGCCAAAAAGGAAAAACCAGAGCTGAGCCTCCTACTTCATTCATGACTTGGTTGCAATTAGACATTTCCTGCAAACGCTTACCAATGAGTGCATGAATATGTAATGACAACAAAATAAAGAAAGTTTAACTAATTAGCATACTTAATGATTAGATGATTATCGACAATTTCTCATTGGAGTGGGAAAAAAACTTCATAAATATTCATGAGTTAAAGATTATGATATGCTACATGACAATTTCTAGTTTTCTACGCAATTGTGGAAAATACCAGTCCGGCTACCTAAAAGCCAATTCGCTCCAGCAGCAAAATCGTCTCTGACACAAATATTTCCTAAACTCGATATTCTGGCCCATGCTAGTTATTAGTTCCAGGAAGAAATTTATTATCACCTAATAGAATTTATAACGTAAAGCTAGCATAATTGTAAACTAGAAAATATTGTAACATGAAGTGAAAAGTTTCAGATGCAAAAACAAGGAAAGATCTTTTTGCCCTCAAAATTGTTAGGAAATGAGCAGTCTTCAAGTGAGCAATCATTTGAGACAAATTCTCCCATCTGATTTAAGTTCTTATTTTTTATTGATACAGTCTTAAAACTGCTCGATTGTACCGAATAGAGAAACGAAACTAGGTACGACTTAGGGTTATTACTCATTGATTACATGAGTACATTAATCCCCAAAGTGGTCAATCCAATTTCCTAGCTTTTATGAAGACTCATAGCCTGAGTATCTTCAAGTTTTCGACCTTAAGATGACATGTTTTCATGGGTAATATGCTGGTAAGAGACATTTAGAAGCATAATCTCATTTCCGTCGCCATATTCTGCATGCATTAGCACCTATATAGCTTGGTATTGTTACAACTATACTCCTCAGAAGCCTATTGCAATGTCTATTTGTCATGTAATTTAAGAACCTTTATACATATAATAAACAAAAACATTTACATTATCAATCAATAATAAAAAAAAGTATATGATCAAAGAAAAGTAGTAGAGAACTTCAAGAAAAATACTGCATCAGCTCTCTGACACATTCTACCAACTAATTCGACATCCTTAACTAGCTTCATCATATTGGCTTTCACAGATAAGAAGTTTTGGAAAATGACACGACAAAATAATGCAAAAGAGAAAAATGTTCAGACAGTGAAATTAACATTTTCTGTTATAGTTGATAGGCCAACATACCGACACACCATCCTGCACAACATTCCTATAAAGAAATTTTCTTTGTATAGCCTTACTCTCAGAGATACATAACAGTGTTCCAGGGGACGGAATAAAAGTAAAATTAGTTGACATCACAACGAGTAAAACACATAGACACCAACACAAACACAACCCAGAGGGATGCTAGTAGCTCAATCTACAGACAACATTCATTAATATTTGATTCTTAGCAACGGCTACAACTAGTTAATTCTAAGTTTTCTAACCCTATCCCTGTTATTCATATTGAAATAAAATGATGCCCTGGATATATGTGCCGCATTATATAAACCTGAGTGCACAACTGAATACATCATTCAGTACAGGTTATTAGTATCATTTTCGCTAAACTGAAAATACCATTGATGATGATACCAACAAGTAGTTTTTGACCTTTCGATAGTAAGACAAGTCCAATGCTCACCAGTATCAAAAGCATAAGGTAGTGCAAATCGGCAATCTGCATGTAAAGAAATATCCAACTCATTTTTCCCTTCTCTTTAGGTATCCAAATATCAAAATAACTCCATTTTTAACCACAAGATCATCTTATGTGATACTTAAAAGCTCTATAACGTTCTCTACTTTCCATTTTTTCTTGATGCTTGGTCTGTCCCTTTTTTATTAAAAGCTCTATAACGTTCTCTACTTTCCATTTTTTCTTGATGCTTGGTCTGTCCCTTTTTTATGTCTTAATATTTGCATGAAACCATAATATATGTTCTGTTTCCCCCCTGAATTTGCCTTTTTTCTGATGCCTCACCTATGTTCTTTTGAATATCATTAACAAACCGATTGACCAATAAGATCATTTCGTTCGTAATTCGTACATCACTTGAGCAAATATCATATAAACGACACACTCACAAATATATATGACCCAGTTGGTAACATCATAATTATCAGGAATGAAAAAGGAATGCATAAAAAAACACAAACTGACCTCTGATTTTGGATCATCGTTGGATAGTTTGATGGGAACCCATTTGGGAAGTTCTACAAGATCTCTCCTCACATAAATCTGAGCGAAAAAACTTCCTCTCATTTGCAAATGCCTTCGATACCTTCATTGACACAATATAACGACCCATTAACCAGCTGCTTGGCTGCTATAACTACACTCAACTTTAGGCATGCATTCTTCCCAAAAGACTATAACAGTATTCCAATTATGAATTAAAAATACTCACTATGCCCATAGATGATGGGCATGATGTGTGTGTAAATATGGAAAAAGCTCGAACAAAAAGGTCAAGCCCAATGATGAATAGGTGAAAAGAGACCAAAATAATTCTTCAGGAAAGAACTGTTTAAGTAAAATTTAACTTGAAATTGAAGTCAGGTTTATAATTTAAGCCCCTCCAGTCCCATATCGAAACGCAATATAGTATTATCAAGTTAAGTAGCGAACATATAGACATAGTATATTCTTTTTCCATATTGCACCAATGCACCGCATCATTTGCTAAGAGTCGAGACCAGATTCAACAACACAAACAACAACTACTAATTGAGAGCATACTTTTCAACTATCGTCAGAATAATCTACTTCTATACTTCTTAACTTCAAAAGACACAATTTACACACTCCCGATAATATTGCAAATCTGATCATTGACAATTTCTCTCTCCCTTGCAAAAAGTTGCACTACATTGAGTTCAAAAAGAGCCAGTAGCCTACTCTCACTCCCCTTGATTAATAAATTTTTCAGATAATAGAAGAAAAGAGTTTGGATGTTCCAGTCCTCAACCCGTGTATCCCTAAAGCTCTTCCACGATGGGATGATATTTCAATTCACCATAAGATCTTTCAAGTGAAAGTGTTGATACCTCACAGGATGATTTCTGCTAAGTTATTGGAGCTTCTTGTTGACTGTTTGCAGGGCTTTCAGTGACACTCTTAACACAATAGTTGACAGACACCCAAAAGAGTACAAAATCTTTGTCAGATGTGTACTTGTCACAATAGATTTATATTCACCCATATACTTGTCACATTAGCATTGAGATATTGCAGGGTGAATATAGCCTCTGTAACTTAAACCCATTGTAAGATTGAGGAGAGTATTTTTATTCCTGATTTCTAAAGTAACTACATATTTGTACGTTTACGTCTTGCTCTAAATCAAGTGGTTGCAAAATCTCATTTCTCAAGCGTTTCACCATCACAAGTATCTCCTTATTATCACTGTCTAACACCTCCCCTGCTACGAAGTATCGGGTTGAATCCTTAACTTGAATCCAACTAGAACCCGCTTCCTTGTGGATAACTCTCTCTTTCATCTCTTTCCTCAAGCTTCTGACGTCGTCCCACATACCAGCCGAAGCATAGAGATTCGACATAAGAACATAAGCAGAGTCATTATCAGGCTGCAGCTTAATAAGCTCTTTCCCTGCAAAAATCCCCAGACCGACCTTTCCATGCATGCAGCAAGCCGACAAGAGAATTTGCCATATATGAGCATCTGGGCAAATAGACATTCGATCGATAGTCCTCTTTGCCTCTTCTACAAACCCAACTCGACCAAGCACGTCAATTACACACGCATAGTGCTCTAAACATGGGACCACGTTATGGATTTCAAGCATAGAGCTTAGATAATATTGAGCTTCATGTACTAGGCCACTGTTGCAACATGAGGTTAGAACCCCTAGATATGTAATCTCATCAGGCCACGTACCCAATTCAGACATTTTATTAAATAGATAAAAAACTTCACTGTAGCAACCGCATTGAGCATATCCCATCAGCATTGCGTTCAATGCTACTATGTTTCCTTTCCAAACGTATCTAAAGAACAACTCTGCTTCGTCTATGGCACCACACTTACAATAAGCATCGATAATGGAACTTTCGACAAATATCTCCTCCTGAAATCCAGATTTTAGAGCCACAGAATGGATAGCTCTTCCTACCACTAGACTCGTTAACACCCCACAAGCTTTGAGAGCCATGCTAAAAGTTATGTTGTCAACTTTGAAAGACAAGCTTAATGAGTTTTTGAACAATTCCAGGGCATCAAAGTGGCAATTCGAGTGGAGAAATGTTGCCGACATGGCATTGAGTAGTGCAACTTTTGGCTTATCGATCTCCGAAAATACTCTCTTCGATTCATTGATCCCATTGCATTTGCCATATGATGTGATTAAACTAGACAACATTGAATCATCGGACTCAAATCCATATTTGATTATAAGAGAATGCATTTGCATTGTCTGATTTTGAGAGTTTGAATTCGACACTACGTCTAGAATGCTAGCAATAGTATATTTATTAGGCTGCACCAAAAATTCAGTCATCTGGGAAAATACTGAAACAGCCTCACTGTATAGGCCATTCTCGGAATAACTAGCAATCATAGAATTCCATGTCACTGGATCATGATAAATCATCTCATCAAAGACACAGTCTGCATCGTCAGTTATTCCACATTTTCCATACATCAAAATAAGCGAATTACAGACTGAGACTATAAAGAGATGCCCTCCCTTGCAACAAAGAGCATGAATCTGCTTCCCACAATTTAAAATTTTCGAATTCGTAATGACGGATAAGACATTGCTTAATGTATACTCGTTTATCTCCAAACAATTAAATCGACAAAGTTCAAAAATTTCAAAAGCTTCGACAACATCATCAGTCGCACCAATCCGCCCAGTCCAAGAAATAACATCTGGGTTTGGAATTTCATCAAACACATTAACAGCATCAGTTTTCCACCCCAACCTACAATACATATTCATAACCGCATTGTTCAAATGAATCGAGCACCCGCTTAAAAACCCAATCTTTAGGCTAAACCCATGAATTTGCTCCCCTTCTTTCACATCAAACAAAGCACCAATCACACTAGTCAAGCTAAACTCATTGAGACATAAACCCAAACACCTCATCTGCATAAAAACCTCTCTCCCCTTCTCAAATTCCCCGTTCGAAACATACGCATTGATCATAGCCGTTAAAACCACAGCATCCAAATCCAAACATTCCCCAAAGCACCTCTCGGCTCTCTCCACAAAACCTGATTTCGAATAGTTTTCGATCAACCCACTAACTGAAAACGCATCCGAATTTAACCCCAACTTAATCGAAACCCCGTGAGCAATCTCATTCTCCCCCAAATCCCCGCATGATTTGATCAACCCACTAAGGGAATAAACATCTGGGTTCAGACCCAATTGGCACAACTCGTTAAAAAGCTCGAAAGCGGGTCCGGGTTGAAAAACCCGGGCGTAGGCGGAAATGAGGGAGTTGAAGACGGCAGTGTCGGGTTTTCGGGTGAGACGGGGGAGGAAGGCGGCGAATGGGAGGCGGCCGGAGAGTGAGAAATGGGTGATGAGAGAGGTGGAGAGGAATGGGGGGAGAGTGGAGTTGGATTTGAGGAATTGGGCAAAGATTGAGTTTGTCAGGAGAGGGTTTTGGAGAGAGAGTGAGGCTTTGAGGGCCTGCGGGTAGAGTTTTTGGACGAGAAGGTTGGTGAGTTTCTTCATGCATGATGAGAGTGTTAAGCTTCATGGGGATTTATGTACATATGTTAGGTTCGGATTACGGGATAAAATTTTAATCAAAGCTGATACCCGAACGATACCCGAACGATCAAACAGACTAAATTGGTTGTTTGAGACTTAAAACCCGAACCACTCCGAGAGCCCCAAATTCTAGGCCGAAAAGATTCGGTTTGGTTCCTTACCAGATTTACTCCGAGCCCGAAGTATGACTACCTAATCACAAAAAACAGGTGAGTCCTGATTTGGCTCTTATAAGTCTTTAATTTACTCATCTTCTGCTAATTTGATGAAGTTATGATTACAATTTGGTCATAAATTTGTGATTTGTTCTCATGTTTTTGCCAGGAAATTTTTCTTGGTCAAACCTTTTCACTTATTATTTGTTGAATCAAATATATTAAATCATGAAAACTTATTATGAGAAATTCTGATCCTACTTTTTAAGCTAGAATTTGAAGTGCAAAAAATAAAACAAAAAAAAAAATACTCATTAAACTATGAGATTCACCAAATCCAACCTCGTCTACCACCATGATCTTCTTGAGAGGTAATTTATGAATTTATAAAATGATTCATAAATTTCCAAAATCAAGAAATCAAATAAATGTGTTTACCTTCTTTACATGCCCACATAATTTCTAGAAATCCAGCTAAATAAGCACAGCATCCTAAGAATATAAAAGAAAGAAAAACAACAAATACACAAGATCGAGCATGAATAGAGTCATGCCAAGTCAAATATCTGTATAGGACATTTAGAAACCTAAATTTGTAGTCCTTAATTTTATTTTTAACAATTTAGTCTATTCTTGCACTGTACCTCTAGCACAATACAATTTATTCAACTATAGATATTCTATAGTAAAATTTTATATAATATTTATAAATGTTTACAGATTCGTAGAACTCCGATGAATAAAAAAGACTGAGCAACTACATTGTCCTTGTCTAAACCGAGATAGGCCATTAATTTTTAAAAACTAATCTCGGTTTGGGCTTCATAATATTTGTTGGGTGGTCAACATATTTTGTAATTATGTTTTTGTATTTTGTACTTAATTTATTGTTATATCCAGTATTATTTCTAAAGCCCATAAGCCCACAGAAAAATATAGATATTTATCTAGATTTTTTCTAAAAGAGTTTTAAGAATAATTCTCGAATTATTGATGCTGGAAGAAAACGAGAAGAGAATTCTATATGGGCAATGAGAGGCCTTGAATAAATATCCTAATTTGTAATCAATCCAAAAATAAGTTCATGTAATAAAATATCAAGTTCTCTATTATTCAATACTTTCCTACTCTATTACTTTCCATACTGTACTACTTAAATATCGTCTCCTAAATATCTATCAATAAAGTAGCAACTTTATAGAAGAGTTGTCTGAATTTACAATGGCCAGTCTGGTGATTCACCAGGGTAACAATTTCATCTATATCCGAGTATTGCATTGAAGTGAAAAAAAAAAAAAAATAGTATCATAGCAATTGGTTAATATTTACTATAAAAAATAAAAGACATACGCTACCTCATATATTATGTTTTCATCAAGAATTATGGACTTGTTTCAGATTCCTCATAGATGCACCTGAAAGTGTAAAAAATTTAACTCTTTTATTATTTGTTGAATCAAATATATTAAATCAGGAAAATTTCTTATCATACTTAAAGTAGAATTTGAAGTACAAAAAATAAAAGAAAAATAAATACTCATCAGATTCACCAAATTGAACCTTCTCTTTTCGAGAGGCTGTCTTTACTAGATAAAGAAAGACACCTAATTTTCGCCTTTAGATCCCCATTACAAAAATGCAAGTGAGAAAAAAAAAACATTATGACTATCTAGTTTTTATTTAAAATGTGACATCAACAGTAATATTTAATTTGTAATTTGTGCTTATGGGAGTGAAGTATGAAACACGATGCCCGAGAAGATATGTACAAAATTTGGCTTATAAACTGATATAGAAATAAACAATGACAATATATTCAAAACTGGAAGATGACTTCCTGTCTACAGCATAAGTATAAAATTTCGTGCGCATATCAGTAATTTTTATCAGTAATTTATAAAATGATTCATAAATTTCCAAAATCAAGAAATCAAATGAATGTGTATACATTCTTTACGTTTACGTTTATGGCCATATAATTTCTGGAAATCCAGCTAAATAAGCCCAACATCTTTTCCTTATGCCAGTAAAAAAAGCCCTTACTATCTGCTGATTAATAAAGAAATTGGAAAAAAAAATAATTAAATATTTAAAGTTATTTATAAAAGCGGAAATTCATGAGAATATCTGCAAAGAATGCCAAGTCAAATACCTGAATTTGTCCTACTTAATTTCTATTTTTAACAAGTTAGCCTATTCTTGCATTATACCCCTAGCACAATACAATTTATTCAACTAAATATCTTCTATGGTAAAATTTTATATAACATATATACCTGGTTAGAGGTTTATGGAACTCCGATGAATAAAAAAAACTGCACACCTCCGTTGTCCTTGTCTAAACCGAGATAGCCCACAAATTCTTGAAAATTAATCTTGGTTTGCGCTTTCATAATATTTGTTGGGTCATACGTGTGTCTTTTTTATTTTGTAGTTAATTTATTATTATATCTAGTATTATTTGTAAAGTCCATAAGCCCAATTAGTATGCAGAAAATTTCAGATATTTACCTAGATTTTTTTTAAAAGAGTTTCTAGAATAATTGTCAAATTATTTTAGTAAAATATCTTAGATACTTTTGTAAGATGCTTGAATAGAATTCTATATGGGCAATGAGAGCCCTTGGATTGAATGAATTTCCAAAATCGATTTTGGATGTGAAGTAATATAAATAGATATAGTCATCTCCATTTGTACCCAATCCAAAAATAAGTTGACATAATAAATAATAAATAATAAAGTTCTCTATTGTTCAATACTTTCATACACTCTTACTTTCTATACTTACTACTTGAATAACCATTTCCCAAATATCTCTTCCCATTAATTTCTAAGGGAAGTCATGTCGATCCTACATGTTTTGAACGAATAATATAATTTGCTAATTTTTTCATATACAAAATATACTAATAATCAAATAAAGCTATTTATTGTATTTTTACCTTCCAAAATCATGGGTCAGTCCACCTATCATGAATCCCCAAGGATGATGGTCGTCATCATAAGTAACCGATAAACATTAAAAGCACGTGCACATAGATTGTTATAAATGAAATATTTTACATAAATATGTATAAAAATTAATAATTTAAGAATGTGGGAATATAGCAAAATACCCTAAACACAAAGATCTGCTACATATGCAAAATTATTGCATTAACTGCACTTTTTATCAAGTTGTGTACCACTTTAGGTAGTGTTGGATTTGTATTGATTTGTTGTGTCGTGTTACATTATATCACATCATTCGGAATCCTGTGCGTGACAATTTCAGCTCCTACTCTTACCTTGTGCCACATGCGTCTGGAAAACTGAAAGAACACAAGAAAAATTATCCTACTCATGATCTCGAGTTGGCCATAGTAATATTTGCTCTCAAAATTTGGCATCATTATTTGTATGGCCAGCTTTGTGAAATCTATATTGAACGCAAGCATGTAAAACATATTTTTACCCAAGAGGAACTTAACATGAGACAAAGAAGACGGTTAGAATTAATTATGAATTACAACATAGACATGCTCTACAATCCAGGAAAAGCCAACATAATAGTTGATGCTTTGGGTAGGAAATCAACCGGAGGTACTCAATTAAAGATGACTTTCAATATAAGAAGATGAAGGAGAATCTAGAAAGAGGAGAGTCGGAAGATCTATCAATTGACAATTATTTATTGTCAAGGTTCATGGTCGAGTTTGTGTTCCGAACAATGAGGATTTAAAATGAGAAATTTTATCTGAATACATCTCAAGATACAATATCCATCCGGAAGTACTAAGATGCATAGGGACTTTCGAGAATATTTTTAGTGGAGTGGAATTAAGATGGATGTTAGAGAGTTTGTGTCAAAATGCATGATTTGTCAACAAGTAAAAATAGAACATCAAATGTCCGGTGAAAAACTATAGGCATTACCCATACAAAAATAGAAGTAGGAGTATGCTTGCATGGGCTTCATCTTCAGATAACTGCGAATTTTATTGTGTATATTATCCATGCAAGACCACTAGAGTGGCTATAACGAAAGGAAAATTACCAAAACGTCAAGCAAGATAGCAAAACAAAGCAAATAATAAAAGAGAAAAAAATACAGCTGAAATAACCGAAAAAACAATTATCGGTAAAAACCCCTTAAGTTTTATTATAAATAGATTAAAGACACAATAAACACTCTCACTCACCACCAAGATACTTGAGGATTTGTCTTGAGACAATTCACCAAGAATACCACTTGGATTTTTTCCGTCTCACAGCTCCCTAGGATTTTCCTCATTGAAAATCCTTCAAAGCACTCTCAATAATTGTTAGAGCCTCACAATTATAAGTGTTTTTGTAATCTCTTAATCCTAATACACATTTGATATAGTATGTATAGAGTACATAATGAAATAGAGCCCAAATAGAAAACAAAATAAAATCAAATATTCAACAATTAGATTTTCGCAATCTATCACCTGCAGGGTTGGTGATCCAT
>MKEJ01036323.1:2164-19978 GCA_001753735.1 Embelia ribes
ATTTAAAAGAACCAAGAACCGATTTCATCCTAAATGAACCGAGTACCAGTCGTAATTTCACAATTTGAATATAAACATAAAGTAAACTTATTTGGATGAATCTATATACCATCAATTTTTAAATAAAGAAGTATGTTTTGATTCAAATTATTCTAGAATGTTATTTATTCGTACCTCCTTTTAAAATATAAAGTATATTACTTGTAACAAAAATAAATTATAATAAGAATATTAAATATATTATGCATCTTCTGAACCGAACCCAATCGAATCCAAATCCAACACTACTTGAGAAAAGGCATAACGTAGAAACCATAGGTACGCCAAACGATTTTCGCCTCTGGTTCCAAAATTCATTCACAGAAGGCTGGCTGCTTCAAATGCCAAATGGTCGAACATTGAAAGAATAACAAATCTATTGTTTCGATTAACACTTCCAATGGTTCCTTTCAAATGTCCTCTTGTTAGAAAAAATGTTTAGCTGTAGCATAATATTAAATATTTTAAAATCTAACTATTTTTGTAGTCACAATTTAATTATGAGTTTTTCTTTTTTTTTTTCCATCTTTCCTTAAATATCTTTAGCAAAACAGTCGGAAGATATGAAACCCAGCGAAAACATTTTCTCCGATGTAGATCTTACAATTGCCGAAGTGAAAAACAGAATCAGAAAACTTCACGAAAAATGAAAACGAAAAACGCATTCCCAAAGCATAAAAAAAATACAAATATAAATTAAAATCTTTTCGAATACAATTATATACATACAAAATAAATAATTTTTTAATTTAATACTTAGATTTGTAAATATAATAATACTTATATTTTTACATTAAAATTCAATACTTGATATCAGCAAGATGATTAATTAATTAAAATAACAAAAGTAAAACTACACTTGATCATAAACATGCTAAAAAATTAATTTTCATAATATAATTATTAATTTCAAATTATTATTATTTTCTAAAAAGATAATAACCAATAAATTCCAATTAAATTTTTTTTATCATTTTTCCAATCGTTTCCTATCCAACCTTTTCCTTTGATTTTATAAACTCATCTCCAATCATTTCCGAATTATTTTCCATACACTTCTCCATAAGAATCATCATCTTTTCTTACCTGAACTGAAAAAACATTTCCGAAAAAATATAATTCTCACTCAAAACCCACGTTTCAAATAACTATGCAACATCTCCTTGGTTAAACAAAATAATTTCCAACATGTATCGCTATAAAAGTGATAATTAGGTTAAAATAACAATGCTTACAAACGTACAATTACAATGTTTCATATCTCGCATAGACAGTTTTATTTATAATTTTTCATCAAAAATAATTTCAATAATAATTAGTGATATTATGAAATAGGCACAAAAAATTGCAGAACAAGAAAATGAGCCAAAAAAAGCAAACCACGACATCGATAACAAAGGCATGAATGATATACTTGGAAACATACAATCATAATACTCATACCTATAGTTACGATTAACTTAGCCCTAAATCCCATGTTTCCAATTCACCCCAAGATTTGTTTTCAAATCATGAAGGGGGATAATGAAAACACTGGAAACAATACACAACATGCACACACTAGTACAATTCCACGTCCTAATCCTAGAACTACAACTAGGGTTTATTCGAGGCAATTAACCTAACACCATATCCGATGTACATCTTATAAGGTTCTCTCCCATCAGTAGGATCCCAAATGCCTGCCGATCGTGGTTGGGAGCGAGAAGCTGGCGATACCGTCTCGTGGAGGCGATAGGATCACCGGCAAATAGTCTGCAGTAGAGCACCGGAAAAGCGTGGAGCAAAAACGCTTTAGCAAACTATCTTTACCCTGTGGATTTTCAAAATGCAAAAAGTTCATATACACAAATTTAAAAGCCCGTCATAATACCTAAAATATGATGTGCTATAGTTTTTATATTGCGACATAATTCTCAATAATAGAATTTGATGCATTTAGGCACTCTAATAATATATGGCAAATCCTACCCATGTGAGTTGCATAAATAAATACTCGATCTTTATATTTACAACTCATCAATTAAACAAAGAAGTTTTTTGCAAGGAAGTTGCGACCAAAGAATGTGGGTGGGAGGAAAAGAACAAGAAAACGTGAAAAAGTCGTTTACTTTGGAAATATCTAATTATATCCAACAATAAAAAGAATTAACAAATTAGGATAAACCAAATAGGAAATCAGACCTATTTTTTAGGAACGAAGAGAGAAATATTATTTAACTGTACAATATGCATTATTATTTACTGAGGACATTTCATAGATAGAATTAAAATAACTGAAACTTGTACCGTAAAATAGAGATAGAGACGAATTTGGTGTTGCACAAAAAACTGGTAATCAGCTAATGCCCTATAGAATGTTAACCTAAAGATGAATGTCATAATGCATCTTGAGATTTGGCAACACCTCAATTCAACAAATTGAGCATAATTAAATGTCCAAATTTCAAAACTAGGATACCAGATGTAAACTGCTTGAAATAATTTCCAATATCGCAAAAAAATATAGGAAAGAGGAGGGTATACCTGAATCCTTGCCCAAGTAACATGGCAAATTTTCTTGGACTCAAAGCAAAAGCCATGGTTGTTTTCAACAACGCCCCACTTGTACTCGTCCAACGTCTCCTTGATCCATTGAGCAGCAGCAGTACTTGTGAAGTTGACGAATGCATATCCCAAATTGTATCCGCTCCTAAAAAGTAAGGCAAAACAAATCACCACTACAAACTAAGGACATGGAGATGGTCCAGGACAATGATAGAAGAATGATGACAAAGGCAAAGTAAATCATGTACAAAACTGTATAAACGATCATATGGTTACGTATCTAAGTGGGAAATAGAATTAGCGAACTGGAATTGTACAGTTTACGATACATTATTGTAGGCATTGTTCACGAGTGAAAAAGAGTTAAGTTACCTAAAATCGATGGGCAAGTACAAAAAATCGTACTCGCAGTGAAATGTGCGAAGATATTGGGAGTTGTGGTTGTAGCAAAGCTTGTCCAGAAATTCCAACATCATCTGCCTACTGCTCATCATCACCATCATCCAAAAAATTAGAAGCCCAATTCAAAGTAGGAAACAAAACCAAATCTTAAAATGGAATGACTAGCAAATGCTCCAAATGCACAAGAACATTCACACATTAATTCAAGGATAAAAATTTAGTCAGTATTTATCTAAACTCCACTACATGAAATAGATTTATAATTATCACCGAAAAAAGCATAAAGCAATTTAAAACAATAAAAACATAAAAACTGGTCAGAAAAACAAAATTTAAGCAATTTAAAATAAAGACATCAAAACTAAGGAATTATAACCTGCAATTGCTTGGATATGTACCATATTAAACAAAATATTTAAATATTATATTAATTCTCAAGAGTATAAATTAGTACTACGAGGCCACACATGTCCATGCTTAAAATTCCGATAAATAAAAAAATGAAATTTTTATTTTTATTAATAAAATTAATCAAAATAATTTTAATTTTTTCTATTATTATATATTAACATGCAATATTTTGTTAAACAATACTCCCTCCTTTCCTTTTTAATTATCACTCCATTTTAGAGAATAGTAACGAGATAATCATTAATTGTCTCAATTGTAGATGAAAAAAACAATATTATAAAACCCTTCATTAAATACTCAAAGCTTATCACTACAACTCATTACCATTGGTAGAATTAGAAAAAAATAATTAATATTTTATTAACTTGCATAATGAAAACTTAAAAAAAAAATGCAAAAAATACCAAAGTGACAACAAAAAAGAAATGGAGGGAGTAAGTTTATAAATCAATTGCTAATAACTTGTCCCTTTGCAAGTCACTAAAATATTTATACACAACCATTAATTTCCGATTCATAGCAAGTCATTCAATAATTTTTCGTCTTTACAATGACCATCCTAAATTTGGCTGGCAACAGAAAGTGACACAAATCTCATTTGCGCACTAATATATACAACGGAAAAATAAACAGCAGAAATTATCCACCCATTATGTACCAATATTGAAATACACTGAACATTTACAATGATATATTTATATACAATGGAAAAATAAACAGCAGAAATTATCCAGCCATTATGTACTAATATTGAAATACACTGAACATTTACAATGATACACTTATATAATAAACATTTCCTTTTAAGAGGTTTTCAAGTTAATTTTCAAGTACTCTTTAAGAAAATTCACAGCACACTTCTCTAGTTTTAGTTTATTTTTTCAAAAATGAAATGGTAGGTACAAGAAATGTGCCACAGGAGTAATTCTATTTTCATAAATTTCTCGAGACCTGACGATAAATTTCTAATTCGAAATATATATACTCATAATTTTTCAGTAAAAAAAGAAAATTACTACTCTACTAAAACTATAAAACCCTAGTTATCATTAGGTCAAATAGAATTTTACTTTCCAATGTCATATTTGATTATTCTGGTAATTTTAATGAAACTTTCAAGAAAAATCAGAGAGAGCAATTTCTACAACATAAATTTGTAGTAACAGAAGTAGATTTGAAAATTGAGAGGGGGAGCCGATAATGAAAACCCGCTCACTCTCTCTCTACACTAGACAACACATATACATATAGATAGAAGTAGAGAGATAGAGATAGAGAGAGACAAAGGAGAGGGTAAACTGACCTAAACTGATTTGGAATGTTTTTTAACATCACCGTCTCCCCCACTCCCTGGACACGTGTCTCGCCGGAGTTCCCACCTTTCACAACCCACCGGCGGCGGCGACCACCCTTCAATCCGTTCCGCAGCAGCCTACGTGGTGTAAACGCGGGATGAGCAGGTGGCTGAAGGAGCTCCGGTGGGTGGATGAAGTAGCAGAAGTTGAAGGTTGGGATGAAAGTGTATTGGTAGTAGTAGTGAGGAGTGCAGTCCACGACGGCCGCCGGTGGTGGGTAAGGAGGCCACGGCGGAGCGTTTGGGTTCAACCGAGTCGGAATATCATAGGCCATTGGAAACTAATAATAATAATATTAATAATAATCTTTTCCGTGTAAACTATATGCATACATAAATACTTGTGGGTACTGTACATAGTCACGATGCTTTTACTTAGTGTCAATCAATATTGGGCCCCTTTGTTGCATTTTTAAAATACTGATATATATTTTTCTTTTTGACGTGGAAAAATATATTTTTAGGTAATTTTTATGCATGTTATATGTTTATTTGGTACATATATATTTTAAAATAAATATACTTTTTATTATCAAAAATTATGAAAATTAATTAGTAAAAGAGTAAAGTATAAGAAAAATATATTTTTTTGGTAAAAATAACAAAATTTTTATTTCTGCAGAAACATATTTTTGATACTTTTAAGTAAAAAATATTTTATTATATTTTAAATTTTTTTTGGAAATTTCAGTATTTTAATTTTAGATAGGGCAAATAAACAATATTTTTACTTTCTAGTAATACGTACATAAATAATTTACTTTTGCAGTGAACCAAGCACACCCATTATGGAGTATGATTATAAAAATTAGTTTTCAAATTATTATAAATTAAAAAAACTAAAACTTTAATAATATACAAAACATTTTGTGGAATGTATATTTTTAATTTTTTTTTTAATTTTTTTTTATTTTTTGAATATAAAAATAAATCACTATTATCATATATTATAATTTTTATGAAATATTTATTTAGTTGGATTCATCAAGATAGAAAAATTAAGTAACAAATACAAAATTGAGAATATAAAATTTAAGTACATTTGTTATTTAAATATCTTTCATTTTTACATCTCAACTAAAGTTTGAAAAATTAAAAATCTAGAATAATAAGTTTTTTGAATTATTTTTCTACAAAAACTAAGTTTTTAAAAGTTGAATATAACAAACAAATCAGTTTTCATCTTTACAAAATAGGCAATTAATTAGTAATCAGTTAACAGTTTAAAGTTTTTTTTATAAAATATAGTTTAATTTATCTTAAAATCTTGAAAGACAAATGTTGCTCCATTCATCCCTATTTGACAGTCATTTTTTTATTTTGTTCGTTCCTAATTACTATATCCATTTTGAGTGCTTAAAATTATAATTATTATTATTAGGATGAAAAAGTATTTTATATTAATAAAAGAAATTGTTTCTTAAATCAAAAACTGAAAATTAAAAATTATGTGGACGGTGGCATGGCTAAGATTGAGGATTGCCCCATCAATACAAAAATTTTATTTCTTGCAATATATAAAAATTATTGTATTCTTAGAATAAATTATTATATTTTAAGAATAATTTATTATAATTTTTTATATTAAAATTAATTATAATAAATTATTTTCTATTTATAATAATTATTTTTAAATTATAATAATTTTATAAAAAAAAATAGTGTACGGTATAAGAAAAATTTTTCATACATTTAGAGCAAATCCAAAATTGTGATCTTTTGGTAATGATGAGCATGGGGAAATGAATAAACTCATTTAATGCCCGCCACTTTCCATCCTCGAAGAAAGAAAAACAACATCAAATCGGCAAGCAATGATGCGATGGGTACAAACTCTGCAGTAGGGGGCTTGCATAGGGGGCTGCTGATGTGCTACTTTTAGATTTTACTTGGAGGGTCTTCCAAGGCAGATAATCATGGGACAAGGAAAGTGGGAAAGTGGATATCAAAATAAAAAAAATAAATTAATGGAAATAGGGAATTACTTTTGTACTATTTATATAGAATTTAAAAATAAAAATTTTGAAAATATTTTTATATTTATATATAAGTTAAATTTTATTTTTATAGCCATAAAATGTACCTCAAAGTGATATCATTTTTGATAGTGTTAAAAATTTTAACCCTAAATTTATATTTTATACCATATTAAAATAATAATAATAATAATTGATGTGCAATTATGTATACGACCTACTATGTTTTGAAAATATGAACGATCATTAAACTAATATCCTGCAATTTGGCATATTACACAAGGCTAGTACAATAAAGCATTACGATCTATTGAGTACATGAATACAATATTCAAGTATTGGTCAAAAACTTCACAGTTGCGCATGCTATTAACTTAGCTAATAAAATATTCATTAAATTTCCAAATTTCCTTTTTTTTTTTTGGCAGAAAGTGAAACTACTCATACGCGAGAGGAAAATTTCAATTTGAGACCTAGCAACTCATTTTTTTTTTCTATTAACCTTCTTTTTTTTACTTGAACACAAACTGAAAAGGAATTAAATTCTTAGCAATCCGTTTGAGACGGATACCAAGAATTCTTAGCAATCCGTTTGAAAAAGAATTCCCAGGCAACAGTATCAAAAACTTATTCGCTTCCTTAAATTGCACGGAAGGATACCTAGCAAATATACTAGGGATAATCATAGTTTTACCGTTAAGATACCGGATTTATCGTACCAATGAACTCCTACTAATCTAGGAAAAAATAAGATTCAATCCTTTTAAATAGCTTCAATTCAAGTAATTATTTACAGTATTATCACTACTTCTAAAACAGGGTTTTCATAGAATTCGGAAAATCTAAATTCTAAGCTAAATAAGAAAGATAAAATTAATAAATAAATGCGACATGCCCCTTGGTATTATCCATTATAGTATCAAACATTAAATTATATGTATTAAATGCCGTATATAATCCCATATAATGAACTCACTCCGTAAATTATTTATTAACTTACTAGTGCGTTAAATCTGGTTTAATTCAATTTAGAGTATTATCGAGCCATAGTTAGATACAGTAATTACATCTAAGCGATTCCTAAGCCGACTAAACAGATTAAATAATCCTATAATTAATAAAATAGATAGCTTTCAACTTCATCTCCATAAAAACTTAGTTTTCTAACTAACTCAATAGGATTGTCAATACGAGATAGCCATTAGGCCCAATATAGCTTTGAAAAATATAAATTTTATTCCAACATGACAATTTTATGAAAAATCTAATGTGAACTCTCTACTAATTTACTCCGATTTATTTTATAAAACTTGTTCGTCAAATAGAGATTATTTCAATTTAGTAATTCAATATATAAATTTAATACCTCCATCAAACACCTCCATCATACCAGGGGCAAGTATAAAATTTAGCTACTCATGATTAAATCAATGAAAACACTAACTCTAATTGAAAGTAAGGCGAAAAAAATATGATTAATTATAAAAACTTGCAATAACAATAATAAAGAATAATTACAAAGATGAACAAGCAATTAAAACAATACTTTAATTTTAAACAGGCAAGAAACAATTAAAAGAACAAAAAAAATAAGTTTATTAATCAATAAAAAAAAAGTAGAACAATCTCACATCGTTGTAAAAGAAGAAAATAACAATTCACAAAGTTGTCACGACCTCCTCAATTTCCCTCTTCAAAATCTCCAAAGGTGGATAGAAAGAAAAAGAAAGGAAAAAAAAACTAAACTAATGAATTGTGTTGAGAGTGAAAATTTCGAGGTTAGGGTTATAAGCCTCCACAAAAGATTATGATTAAATCTGAACCATTAAATCTATTACACATCATATTTTTGGAATAAAATAATATATATAAAGTGGACCCAAAGCTAATATGTGAAAAACTCAAATTTTCGGAATTTAATATTTTGGTTTGGACCAAATAGTGATTCGTCCTAACGAACTGGTTCACACCCTTTCACAAAAAAAATTCACAACTTGCACTAGAAAATTTGGAATTGAGTATCGTTTGAACCGTTAGAAAAATAATTGAATGAGTTTTCTAACCATACCTAATTTGATAGGAAAACGTATTCCAAAATTTCCCAGTAATTCATTGAACCTCAGGTTTTTGGCATACGATACACTTTCAACGAATGGGTGATCAAATTGCTCGCGCAAGACTTCTCAAAACTCATTATTTTAACGTCTAATGCTCCAAATCATCATCCAAACATAAGCATTTTCCTCATAACTTCTAAAGCATCCCAATTGGAATTTAAATCATCTTATTTTATGCCACAATCCTGCAAATAATATGCAAATACATAATACCGAAATATAATAAGTTTGATATGCTAAATGCAAGATAAATGACCTAAAGTATATGAAATAACCACTTGTTATACACACTTTCGGAGCCCAATCATTAGTAATACCCCAATCTTCCTTAATTCATAAACTGATAGCGGTAGGAAAGTTTCTGATGGATGGATTGGATTTACTAGAAAAATTAATCGTATACCTCACCCAAAAGGTGGAGAAAAAAAAAGCAATTTGTAAGATTTATAGTATTGAGTTGAATGGTAGTAAATGGGATGACACTTCTCACTTACTTAAGTATTACCACACACACTTATTAACACAATCTAAAACTCAATCAGATGGACAAACTATCTTAAACATAAACTCTAGTACCGGTAAGCTTTGTGCTTTTTATTATGGTGTTGCCGTTGCACACCAGCAAATAGTGAGATATATGCAAATAGCTTATCAACCTATTGGATGTGTCGAAAGTTCTCATTTTGTAGACATGATTAGAAAAAGCTTCCAACATCGTTATGAACTCATATCTAGAAGTACTGTTAAACAAGATATTAGAGCAGATTATGCTAAAGGCAGGACTGGTTTATAGTTCATAGGTTCCATCTACAACAATCGCACTAGAACAATCTCAATGTGCATCATCATCTTCTAATCCGATTGAAGATGTTTGGCAATTTTTAGAAAATAAGCGAAGGCCGACTTATTGCGGTCAAGAAAATGAGTTGGACATCTACCTTGAGACCACATCGGAACAAATGGATAGCAAATGACGACTTATTTCTTTTTCTTCAAAGGTGCTAGAACACCTTGGGAGGTTGAAGGTGCGGATGGTCCAATTTGTTCTTTTAGATCCCTAGCGAGTTCGGTGACTTGAACAGCATTTCAAAACCAAATATTGCTTCTTATTTTGATATCCATTTGGTTGAGCGTGGACTCCCTAACAGGATTTCTATAATGTCCTAAAAATTCCTTATGATTTTTTTGTTTTTAATAAATGATAGTATTATACGAGTTCTAGTATAATTGTTTATTTCATTCATGGTATAGTTGTAGTAGGAGATTCGTTGTCGTGGTTTGTCGATTGGTGTTATAAGTTGTATGTTGTGCATATATATTTGTTACATAACATATATGTATTATAGTTACATTATACAATTTACATGGAAACTTACTAAAAATACTACTATATATATAATAATTTTGGATGCTTTTTTTTTGTAAGTTGACTTTGGTCAACTATATCATACTAAGTTTAATACTTAGCAACATTTTATATTCCTTTTATTCCTTCTATTGGCTGGCCCTTTTAGGCCTTTTGTTGTCTTCTTTTCTTATTTACTTATGTACATAAGTGTTAGAAAAAGAAAAGGGAGAAAAAGTGGGTTCGAGTGGCGATTTCATCTAGCTAGAGTATTCGGGTGGTGAAATAAAGTAGATATTCAGATTTCTTATTGTGAGACCTCTCCTTGGAAATAAGTCTCGCCTTCTCGTTCTCTCGTTTGAATTTTCTCATTTTGTGTGCCTTCGTATTCGTGAAAACAAACTAGTTTTTCTTATTCCTTATCTCAAGTACATCATTTATTTGTATAGACACATGTTGATCCGAGGTGTATAGCTAGATCAAACCGAGGGGTCAAAAAGATTTAATTTGAGAGTTTCATGCTTGAAGTCATGGGGTGACTTCTAAGTGACTTGTAGGTACGAGTAGTCTCCAAAATAATAATATATGTATGAGTTTGTGTGAGTACCTTACGTGTAATTTACTTGTTGATAAATATGGTTGCTTATATGTTACTTATGTTTTTTCGTTTAATGTTTTGTAAATTAAAGGCATGAACATGATTTATATTATTGTATATATCATAGAATCATATGGCGTTTGGGCATATTTAAAAGGAAATTGAAAAGCGATGATTTAAAATACGATATATCGTGAAGTTGAAAATGAGTTTTTGAAAGCAATGTGGAAAAGAGGTGTGTGCATATTTGTGTGTGGAAAGTAAAATAAGAAGATACCTTTTTGTGAAGTGTGTATTATTGGTGAAAAGAAAGCGTTGTCGATTAAAAGTGGAATTTTTCAGAATAAAACGTGTTGAGTTGCATACATTAGGGTTTATTCATTTTGATTTTTTTTGGGACAAGTGTTGACTAATTAGTATGTGGAAAAATAAACTTTAAAGAGAAAACTCGACACCTTACCGTAAAAGTCAAAAAATCAAGGTAGGGAACCACCATTAATCGCAACTCTGATGGGAGGTAGATCAATAAAGGCTTTGATTGCGTCTCTACTGGGAGGCGGATCATAGTATTATTTTGTGAAACGAAAAGAGATACTAGTCCTACATTTTGCTTTTTATTGTGGTTGGGGTGTGTGGTGAGTATTGTTGTGTCAGTGTATGTGTGTTGGCTATCATTGCATCACATTCATACCTAAATATATGCATTCAGGATTACACTTGAGATACCAAATAGCATCACATGTATCATGTCATTTAGAAGGCTAACTCAAGCCTTTTCTTCAATATATTGCCTTGAAAATGTGTTGCAGGTGTGGAACCTAGCGAGGGCCGTCCTTGAACTGGACGCGCATTGTGTAGATATGTGCTCGAAGACTTATTTTGATGTAGTCCTTTTGTAGCCTCTTTCATATTATTGTATATTTCTCGAGGCTTAAAGATGTAACAGTGTTGACGTACTTTTTTGCATATCAAAACTTGTTGTAGCTTTAGTAGTGTTTTGTATCGAGTAAGAACGAGATGTAATAAATAATTTAAATTGTATATATATACATATATTGGTAAACAAGTAGCTTTTGTGTAATGTAAACATGGTGTTTACGTTTATTGTTGTTGATGTTGATTCATATATCTTTTATATCTTAACAGGCTATAAGAATATTTTTTTTTTGTGCTCTATGATATTTGATATGCTGTACAATGTGTTGTGCGAATGTGGCATTTAGCGTATTTTTTTCTAGTTTTTTCATTTCATTCAAAATTATATATCTTTTTTTTCCTTTTCTTTAAAAATGGAAAACACTCACCCTCCGAATCTTCAGGATTGAGGGCATGACAGGTTCATATCATAGCTAACTGGGTTATGTAGTATGTGATGTGAGCGTAGGTGTGGTGTGTATTTACTTGTGTGGTAGTGGCATGTGTGTAGAAATGTTGCATGAGAAATGTGTTGTAGTTGTGTTAATTATTTTTATATGTGTAGGCATGGCGTAAGTAAGACATTTGTGATTTTAACTTATATTTTACTTTGTTGTTATTATTTGTGATGTGAAGATTATGAAAAGCTTTTTTCATCTTGATGGTTCGAAGTGGCTCATGAAGTCGAGATATGAGTGGTTGAGAACATTCCCGACCTAAAGGATGTGGGTGAGGTGAGCATAGAGGAGAACGAGGAGGAGGTTCCCGATTCTTATCATCATGATCTGCCACCATCTCAACTGAAAGCAGAGGTGACTTTTATTCTGCAACAAGACGGTGGTACCACTGTTGGGCGATTTTTGGTGGAGCCCTCTAATATGTTTCGTTAGATGGAGGACATATTCAAGAATTTGGCACAACGTACTCAGATGGAGAGTGGGCCGAGTACTGAGACGAGATTTTTGACGGCTCATTTGACTTTCAGGAATATAGATCCTCCCGCTTCAAGGGCAACGAGGAACCAATTATGGCGGAACATTGGCTCACAGGGATTGAGCAAAATTTCCATATAAATCACATTATGAACGATGATTTAAGGATGGTGACCATGCCATTTTATCTTTGCAGGGAAGCAGAAAAGTAGAGGAAAGGGCATTCGGAAGTGTACGGGCAACGCAGTATGACTTGGGCAGCTTTTCGGGGCTCTTCCCTTAAAGAGTTCTGTCATGATACTCTTTGGAAGAGAAATAGGATGGAATTCACGAATTTGGTTCAAAAGGGTTCTATGGTGCAACAATATCAATGGGCATTTATAAGACTTTCTCGCTATGCACCAAAGCTCGTCTCTATGGAGGAGCGACGAGTACATAGGCTTGAGAACAGTTTACGCGAAGCTATCAAGTCTATAGTTGTTTCGGAGCCTTACAATTCTTATGAGAATTGTGTCAGCGCAGCGATGAAAGTTGAGAAGAGCTTACTCGAAAGGCAACAGATTCATGATACTCGTCCTGCTAGGCCTTTCGGGCCAGTCTTCTAGCTAGAGGCTCATTTTTTATGTTGGGTTTGGTTGGGGCAGTTGCGGTGGAGGCGGTGGTGGTGTGAGCGTTAGCAGTAAAGGCAGTGCGAGTGTTGGGTGGAGGTGGGGGTAGGAAGAGATCCCACAATTTTACTCCTTGTTGTGGTGGGCAACCGTAACCTACCCATTCATCTTTTTCTAGCCCAATTATTCAGAGTTTGGGGTCATAGACAGGCTTCATGTCCAATGATGGCGTGTAGGAAGTGTGATGGTATAGGGCATTTGCAGTCATCTTGCCCTTCGTTGACGTGTAGGAGGTACAATGTTAGGGGATACATGGAGTGGAAGTGTCCTGATGGTTTTGTTATTCCTACCAGTTCACTTGGATCTGCTCCATTTTTTTCTCCTACTATGGCTCAGAAGATGCCATACATTCTTCCTCATCTTCCTCCCTCTTCTTCTACTCAGGGTGTGGGAGCTTCTCATGGTGGAAATGGTGGTGCTCGCGGAGGATATCAACAAGGCCATACATCTCAGGCTCGTGCTTATGCTATGTCGCAGAGTCCAAATACGACCGAGTCATCAATAGTACGAGGTATACTACCCTTTCTTTCTACTTGGGTACACATGTTGTTTGATGCAGACACTTCATATTCATTCATTTCTGAACGTTTCACACATATATTGCAATTTCTTATTGAAGTGTTAAGTAATCCTATATATGTTAACACTCATGGGGAGAACATATATCGTATTGGTAGTATTTGTCAGAAGTGTGATTTGGTTATTGCTAACCATCTTTTCGAATATGATTTTGTTATGTTTGGTATTCTTGGTTTTGATCTCATTATCGGCATCGATTGGCTGTCTCATTTTCATGTTGTTAATGATTATGAGCGTAGATGGGTTTTGATGAAAATTGCGTCGAGTATTAATGTGTGTTATCAGGGCGAGCGCTTACCTTATCTTCAGTATACGCGTAAGACTCAGGCTAGTTTAGCATGTATGCTAGTTGGTCTATCTATTTCGGATGAGGTGTTGTCAGAATTGAATTCATTTCCTGTGGTTTATGATTTTTTAGATATTTTCCCTAATGATTTGAGTAGTCTTCTTCTCGAAAGGGAAATCGATTTCTCAATTGATGTGATGTCGGGAACTAATCCTATCTTTATCACTCCGTATCAATTGGCTCCAGTTGAATTGGAGGAGTTGCATGTTCAAATTGATTATTTGACGCCGAAAGATTTCATTCAGCAGAGTACGTCATCTGAGGGTGCTCTAACTTTATTCATGCCAAAGAAATATGACACTATGTATATATGTATAGATTATCGTAAATTGAATCGTGTTACCATAAAAAATAAATATCATTTGCCTTTGATTGATGACTTATTTGATCAATTGTGGGGTTCCAAAATTTTCACGAAAATTAATTTGCGTTCTGGTTATCATCAGTTGCATGTTCGAAGGATAATATACCAAAGATGGCTAATGTGTATGATGTGTTCATAGATCTTATGAACCGTGTATTTCAGCCATATCTCGATCTTTTTGTTATATTCATTGATGACATTCTTGCCTATTCGCCTACCGAAGATGCACATCGAGAACATTTAAATGTTGTTCTTGCGACACTTCAGGAACATAAGCTTTGTGATAAGTTCTCGAAATGTGATTTCTGATTTTGTGAAGTTTGTTTTCTCAGCCATGTGGTGTCAGACAGTGGCATGGCAGTTAACCCTTCTAAAGTTGAACCCGTTATCAAATGGAAACGACTAAAATCCGTATTTGAAATATGTAGTTCTTAGGTCTTACAGGATACTATCGTCAATTTGTTCAATATTTTACACATTTGGCGGCCCTTATGACTAAGCTGACTCGTAATAGAATACTCAGTGTGAGGAGGCTTTCTTTACTCTCAAAACTTTGTTGGCTTCAGCTCCAATTCTAATTATTCCGGAGCGAACTATTGGCTATACTGTATATTGTGACGCGTTGAAGGAAGGCTTGGATGTGTGTTGATGCAACTAGGTAAAGTAGTAGCGTATGCGTCTCGACAATTGAAAATTCTTGAGAAGAACTATCCAATGCATGACCTCTAGCTTGGTGATGTTGTGCTTGCTTTGAAGTGTAGGTGCCATTATTTGTATGGCAAGAAGATTTAAGTCTTCTCTGATCACAAATCATTAAAATATATATTTACGTAGCGTGATTTCAATATGCATTAGCGAGTATTGATAGAATACTTGGGTTGGTATAATTTTGATATCGAGTATCATCCTTAGAAGGTGAACGTGGTTGCGGATGCATTGAGTTGTAAGACTTGGTGTTATCTCGCTTATCTTTCTATGGACGAGTAGGAGATGATGTGCATATTGAACGAGTTTGGCATGGAGTGTGTGGAGGTGGTAATAAAAGTAACGTTATTTACTATTGAAGTCCGTCTTACTTGGATTTCTCTTGTGATGGAGGCTTAACATGTTAACGATGAGTTTGATGCGTATTGTATGCATGTGCTAAGTCATCATGGTTTGGATCGCTGGACTATTTCTGACGACAACGGATTGCATTTCCAAAGTCAATTGTTCGTGCTTATTTTTATTCGCAATGAGGTTCTTCGTGAGTTTCATCATTCTCGGTTGGCAGTTTATTCGGGCGGAAAAAGATGTTTCAAAACGTAATGCATCAGTTCTAATGATCCGGGATGAAGAAGAATGTGGCGAAGTTTGTGTCTCGTTGCCTTACTAGTCAACAAGTTAAGGTCGAGCATAAACACCCCGGTGGTTTGTTGTAGTCGTTGCCCATTCTTGAGTGAAAGTGGGAATAGATAGCGATGGATTTTGCTGTGGAGTTGTCGAGATCGAAGCGGAGTTGCGATTCTATTTGGGTGATTGTGAATCATCTGACAAATTCTGCTCATTTCCTTCTGATACGTACGACCGACTCAGTTGAAAAACTTTGTCAGAAGTATATCAATGAGATCATTCGCTTGTACGAGACTTATGTATCTATTGTTTCTAATTGTGATCCTTGTTTTGTGTCTTGTTTTTGGTCGAGTCTCCAAGCTGTATTGTGGACTACTCTTGCGATGAGTATAGCCTTTCATCATCAAATGGATGGTCAATCTGAGTAGACGATTTAGACTTTGGAGAATATATTGCGGGAATGTGTCTTAGACTTTGGCGGTGGTTAGGAAGAGCATGTGAGTTTGATAGAATATGCGTACAATAATAGCTACCATTCGAGCATTGAGATGTTCCATTTGAGGCACTTTATGGGCATCCGTATCATTCTCCAGTATGTTGGGCAGAGATTGGTAATAGTGCTCTGCTTGGACCAGAGTTGGTACAAGAAATGATCCAGAATATTCAATTGATTAGACAACGATTGGAAATAGCACAGAGTCATGTCAAAAGTTATGCGGATGTGAGAAGACGTCAATTGTCATTCGAAGTGAGTGATCATGTGTTTCTCAAAGTGTCTCCGAAGAAGGGGATAATGAGATTTGACAAAAAAAAAAAAAATCATCGCCAAGATACATTGATCCATTTATGATACTTAAAGTGGTGGAAGAAGTGGCATATAGGCTTGCGTTGCCACCCAGTTGTCGAGTATACATCCTGTGTTTCACGTCTCAATGCTGAGGAAGTAAATTCGAGATCCGTTACATGTGATTACCTTTGATGACTTCTATGTCGAAGAAGATGTTTCGTATGAGGTAAAGCCGATTCGAATATTGGACGTGGACGAGAAAGTGTTGAGATGGAAGACGGTTCGTCATGTCAAAGTATTGTGGAAGAGCGACTTCAGTGAAGAGATGATGTGGGAGCGTGAAACGGATATGCGTGTGAAGTATCCGGAGCTGTTTGCTGACTCTGGTATGTGTTTTATTTTTGTGTACTTTATGCGAATTTCGGGGACGAAAAATCTTAACGTGGGGAGGATGTAAAGTCCTGAAATTTCCATATGATATTTTTTTAATAAATGATAGTGTTATATTAGTTTTAGTATTATTGTTTATTTCCATTTGTTGCGTTCCGGATCCCCGGAAGAGACCTGGAGAGGCGAGTGTTTTCCCTTTTTAAGTAAAATGAAAGGAAAAATATTTATAGTTTTGAAAAAAAAAAAAGAAAAGAAAATGGGAATAACACACTAACGCCAATCTCATAATCATTCTCTTTCTACAGCAATCGATAACATCAGAGTCGCGCAAAAAATAAATCTATGCTATAGCCTGCATATGGCATGTATATCAATCCAGAATATTTAGCCCGCGTACGGCTTTTATAAACAATAATAAAGTAAACTTCATGTTTACGAAAACAACCAGTGTGATATGCTCATACATGTCATATTATACAACGTTCTAACCTAAATACAAAAGTGTCATGAAAGGCTACAATAAGGTATAATATGTCTAAAATATATCAAAGCCTAAAAAATGAATACGACATGCGAATGAGGCTATCTAAAATATACATCAAAAGAAAATCTACATCAACGGAAATGTACCACAACAAAAATATATACAACTTTGCACGTCCGCTCATGGACGGCTATCTTCTGCATCCTAGCCATTTGATTTGTAGCTACT
>MKEJ01036325.1:0-21850 GCA_001753735.1 Embelia ribes
AGTATATCAACTAAATTCACATAAGTTGTATTTTCTAGTACATTCATACCTTGACATGAATTTGCAACAAATTTCCATTCACCATTAGCATTTATCCACTCTTCATCATATTGAATAATAACTGATACGTTATCGTCAGTTGCACAAAAATGTTGGAAAGAATGCATAAAATGTGAAGAAAATTGAAAACAAAATTATAAAATGTGAAGAAAATTGAAGAACGTGCAGCACTTGAAAAACTTGTGAAAATTTTGAAGAACGTAATGAACTCGTGAAGAAATTGACGAACTTGAAGAACGTGAATAACTTAAGAAGAACTGTTCGTCAAAATTCTTCATTATTTCTTCAACATTTCTTCTCACCTCTTCAACTTTAATCTTGAATAACAGTTCACGATTAATAGTTTAACTTCATAAATCACAATGTATAACATAAAATATACATTTAATATAAATACAATCACATACTCATTGTTGAACTGGAGTGGAGAAATGCAGTTTCCACTATGGCATAAAGAGAAAGAGAGGGAGAACGCATAAGGAAATTTTCAAATAATTATCGTCTTCATCATCCTCTGTAAAGATAGAAAAAGAGATAGCACACAGATCCGAATGTAAAATATGGAAAAATTAAAAAAAAAAAGTAAAAGGCATTTCAAATTTTTCACAATAAAAAAATATTATTTTTATAAAAAATATTAAACTTGAGTTAATCATATAAATACACCTATTGGTGGAGTCATTTTAATCAAACTTCCCCCCATTGATAATAGAGATAGGTTTCTATTTGTCATTTCAAGAAACCTATCTAAAAGTAGAGCACATCACCAGTCCCATAATTATTTATTCAAATCTAAAAGTAGCACATCACCAGCCCCTATGTGGGGCATACAATAAGACCAATGCAGAGTTTGTCCCTCTCACATCATTTGTCTGCCGATTTGATCTCTGTCTTTCTTGCAGATGTGAAAAAGTGCCGGTCATTAAATTTGTACACTTGGGATTTATTTGTAATTAGTATTATTAGCTACCCTTGAGATTAAACTAATTACAGGTAAAACTCCATTTAAATTTCAATAAATCGTTAATATTTTAAAAATAAAGATAAAGTATACTTGGAAAATATTTTGTTAACTATCTTATGGAAATTTGAATAGAAATTTATGTTAACTGCATGTTTAGATAATCTTATTATTTACATAAAGTCTAGAGTTTTATGGATTAATATTATTTTTATATTCAAATCAATAAAAATATTCTATGAAAAAAAAATTAATTATTTATTTTTATTCTCTACGCCTATTTAATTATCTACACTCATTTATGATAAAATTTTAATTTTAGAACTTTGGGTATTGTTTTTGTACTTATTAGTAAAGAGGATAAGATTAAAAAATATTTCCAAGAGATACAAGTCTATATTTTCAAGGTAAAAGGTAAAATAGCCAAAATAATTCATAACTAAAACAAGAGTTAACAGATGTACTCTTAAACTATTGAAATATTAGGAATCTAACGATCGACCTTAAAAGATTTTGGTATCAGGGATGATCATCGATAATCACCAATCTTCATTTTCCAAGATTATGATTACCAAATATCAGGGACAGAGTTATCATAATTTAAAAAAATCACTAGCTATTTTATATTTTAGTATAAATTTTTTTATGTAATTTTAATTCCTTCTATAAATATTTTATAAGTCTTAATTATAACAACTATGTTATATCTTAAATTAATTTTATATTAAAATGGATAGTATTAAAAAAAAATTATATGATATTTAATTATTTTAAAAGTTGCTAGGGTATTTAACCCTAATTTTTGGCTCTATCCATTCCAAAGATATAACCATCTTTCTACGCTTGATGTATAAATTTAAATTTTTTTAATAAAAATAAGAAAATTTAAAAGAAAATACTTGGCAATTCCAAAACAATTTGAGACAAAAATTATTCAAGTTTCCAATACTGAGTTTTTCGTTCACTAGTGATTATGAGAAACACTTCTTTTTCTATGTTTTTATTTTTAGAAATTAGTTGAAAAATAAATTTGTCACATTCTTCAAATACTAATTTAATTTAACTTTTAGAATTTATTTGTGAATATTAAGATAACAGGCGCTTTTATAATAGAATTTAAAAGAACTTTTGAGAATGGATTTTGAAATCACCAAAATTACCAAACTCAGCAAGCACGTACTGCATGTTTCTAAGTTAAGAGTAATTACTATTATGGAAAAAATATTTATGCACCAACAATCATGTTTCTAAGTTGTACAGGTATATGTGGAGTTATATCCAGTACATTGATGATTGATGATATTTTTAGTAAAATATTAATGTGTAGAAATTTATCACATAAATATTTATAGAATTTTTGTGCTCTCATATTGCAGTAATAAATTTTGAAACACTATCTAATGAACAAAACACATGTATTAGTGCTTTTTTACTTTTAGATAGATTCAAATGCAACATATATAAGCATTAAATGTGAGAAGACAAATGGGAGACTAAGGAGTTAGAAATGGCAGAGAAAATACGGAAATGTCTCTATACGGTGAAAGAGCAGAAAGAAAATACGGAAATGACTTTTCCTTTTGTCTGTCCAATTTCCACCAGCTAAAATACTTTCCATTTCCATTTTTGGGATTGTTTAGTTGAGTTCAAGTTTTTTTTTTCTTTTTTAAATCTGATGGTTAAATTGGAACCCATTTGATCTTACAATTTTTAAGTCAGACTTATTTATTATTTTAGGCTAAAAACCTAGCTAAAAATTTTATACTTGATTTGTCATGCTTTTTTTTTATTCTTAGAAAAAATAGAAATTTTACTAAAAGCTCAAACTATACATCCACAATGTTATAATTAAGTTGTAGACAATGAGCTTTGTCCTTGTTGATCTTCAAAAATTACAACATTTTTACATAAACACGATATTGTGTGGGGAATTGATGGGAAAAGCTTGGCCCTAGCCCCTAACAGGTCCAAAAAGTAAGTACTGTATATAATTGAGGTTTCATTTTCTATATAATTCATCTACGTATAAAAAAAATATGATAATTTTGCTTTAAAATATAATAATTTACTTTATACAATATAGTAATGATATTAACTTTAATATTTTCAATTGAAATAAATATTACATTCAACATATTACAGTTTTTTTTATAAGAAATAATGTTATATAATATGTTAGTTTTGAAAAAAAGAATTCAATACAATATCGTTATTATATTATAGAAATAAAATTATTATATTTTGACACAAAATTAATATTTTTTTTAAAATGGGTTAATATTTCTTTGTTACAAAACTTGTACCAAATTGAAAATCATATATTGAAGGCTTGTTTAGTTACAGCTTAATAAGATCATGCTTCTCAACATTTTTAAGTTGTAGCTGCTTAGCTTATAAATTTATTTTATTTATTATTTTGGTCTAAATAAGTTGAGTGTATTAATTTTTTATTTAAAAATTTATTTATTTATTTAAAAATTATAAACAAATAAAACCTTGATAACGCAATGAGTAGGGGAGCGGAATCGTGCATTTATTGGCCAAAAAGCTACTAGAGTGGGGGGGTTTTGGACATCGTGAGTTATATAATACTAGTAGTTGAAAAGGAAAAAAACGTGAATGACACTCTTAAAAATGAAAATAATGCAAGAGTATGGTATTAATTTTTAATTACAAAAATAAAATTTATAATAAAAATTTGGATGACAATTTCATAATTTCATCAAAACATGAAAACTTCTGTAAAGAAAATTTTGGTAAATGAGCGGAAACAAATTTATTGTATTGAGAGCAAATTCAATTAAATATTCACTACCCTGCATATAACACACGCAATATATTCGTGAAAAGATTTTATACACAGAGAGAGAGAGACAAAACGCATCGATTTATGTGCAGTAATTCTATAAGAGATGCAATTTCAGTGATTAATTATTAATGGGAGTTGTCGGTTCACCTTCAGTTCCGGTTCCATTTAATTTCGGTTTTTGCTCCGGTTCCGTATTGGAAAGAATTGATATTCAGGTTTGGTTCCAACACAATTTCGAACCGGAACAAAAATCATTGTCGTAATATTATAATTTTGAGTTTAACTCGCAAAGCATGCATCCACAAAAATATCAAATTATTCAAGATAAAGATGCATGTTTTAAGTGTATAAAATAATTAAAATTATTTCTACACACATTATTCATTCAAAAATATAAAGTATATTACTTGTAACAAAAATAAATTATAATAAGAATATTAAATATATTATGCATCTTCTGAACCGAACCCAATCGAATCCAAATCCAACACTACTTGAGAAAAGGCATAACGTAGAAACCATAGGTACGCCAAACGATTTTCGCCTCTGGTTCCAAAATTCATTCACAGAAGGCTGGCTGCTTCAAATGCCAAATGGTCGAACATTGAAAGAATAACAAATCTATTGTTTCGATTAACACTTCCAATGGTTCCTTTCAAATGTCCTCTTGTTAGAAAAAATGTTTAGCTGTAGCATAATATTAAATATTTTAAAATCTAACTATTTTTGTAGTCACAATTTAATTATGAGTTTTTCTTTTTTTTTTTCCATCTTTCCTTAAATATCTTTAGCAAAACAGTCGGAAGATATGAAACCCAGCGAAAACATTTTCTCCGATGTAGATCTTACAATTGCCGAAGTGAAAAACAGAATCAGAAAACTTCACGAAAAATGAAAACGAAAAACGCATTCCCAAAGCATAAAAAAAATACAAATATAAATTAAAATCTTTTCGAATACAATTATATACATACAAAATAAATAATTTTTTAATTTAATACTTAGATTTGTAAATATAATAATACTTATATTTTTACATTAAAATTCAATACTTGATATCAGCAAGATGATTAATTAATTAAAATAACAAAAGTAAAACTACACTTGATCATAAACATGCTAAAAAATTAATTTTCATAATATAATTATTAATTTCAAATTATTATTATTTTCTAAAAAGATAATAACCAATAAATTCCAATTAAATTTTTTTTATCATTTTTCCAATCGTTTCCTATCCAACCTTTTCCTTTGATTTTATAAACTCATCTCCAATCATTTCCGAATTATTTTCCATACACTTCTCCATAAGAATCATCATCTTTTCTTACCTGAACTGAAAAAACATTTCCGAAAAAATATAATTCTCACTCAAAACCCACGTTTCAAATAACTATGCAACATCTCCTTGGTTAAACAAAATAATTTCCAACATGTATCGCTATAAAAGTGATAATTAGGTTAAAATAACAATGCTTACAAACGTACAATTACAATGTTTCATATCTCGCATAGACAGTTTTATTTATAATTTTTCATCAAAAATAATTTCAATAATAATTAGTGATATTATGAAATAGGCACAAAAAATTGCAGAACAAGAAAATGAGCCAAAAAAAGCAAACCACGACATCGATAACAAAGGCATGAATGATATACTTGGAAACATACAATCATAATACTCATACCTATAGTTACGATTAACTTAGCCCTAAATCCCATGTTTCCAATTCACCCCAAGATTTGTTTTCAAATCATGAAGGGGGATAATGAAAACACTGGAAACAATACACAACATGCACACACTAGTACAATTCCACGTCCTAATCCTAGAACTACAACTAGGGTTTATTCGAGGCAATTAACCTAACACCATATCCGATGTACATCTTATAAGGTTCTCTCCCATCAGTAGGATCCCAAATGCCTGCCGATCGTGGTTGGGAGCGAGAAGCTGGCGATACCGTCTCGTGGAGGCGATAGGATCACCGGCAAATAGTCTGCAGTAGAGCACCGGAAAAGCGTGGAGCAAAAACGCTTTAGCAAACTATCTTTACCCTGTGGATTTTCAAAATGCAAAAAGTTCATATACACAAATTTAAAAGCCCGTCATAATACCTAAAATATGATGTGCTATAGTTTTTATATTGCGACATAATTCTCAATAATAGAATTTGATGCATTTAGGCACTCTAATAATATATGGCAAATCCTACCCATGTGAGTTGCATAAATAAATACTCGATCTTTATATTTACAACTCATCAATTAAACAAAGAAGTTTTTTGCAAGGAAGTTGCGACCAAAGAATGTGGGTGGGAGGAAAAGAACAAGAAAACGTGAAAAAGTCGTTTACTTTGGAAATATCTAATTATATCCAACAATAAAAAGAATTAACAAATTAGGATAAACCAAATAGGAAATCAGACCTATTTTTTAGGAACGAAGAGAGAAATATTATTTAACTGTACAATATGCATTATTATTTACTGAGGACATTTCATAGATAGAATTAAAATAACTGAAACTTGTACCGTAAAATAGAGATAGAGACGAATTTGGTGTTGCACAAAAAACTGGTAATCAGCTAATGCCCTATAGAATGTTAACCTAAAGATGAATGTCATAATGCATCTTGAGATTTGGCAACACCTCAATTCAACAAATTGAGCATAATTAAATGTCCAAATTTCAAAACTAGGATACCAGATGTAAACTGCTTGAAATAATTTCCAATATCGCAAAAAAATATAGGAAAGAGGAGGGTATACCTGAATCCTTGCCCAAGTAACATGGCAAATTTTCTTGGACTCAAAGCAAAAGCCATGGTTGTTTTCAACAACGCCCCACTTGTACTCGTCCAACGTCTCCTTGATCCATTGAGCAGCAGCAGTACTTGTGAAGTTGACGAATGCATATCCCAAATTGTATCCGCTCCTAAAAAGTAAGGCAAAACAAATCACCACTACAAACTAAGGACATGGAGATGGTCCAGGACAATGATAGAAGAATGATGACAAAGGCAAAGTAAATCATGTACAAAACTGTATAAACGATCATATGGTTACGTATCTAAGTGGGAAATAGAATTAGCGAACTGGAATTGTACAGTTTACGATACATTATTGTAGGCATTGTTCACGAGTGAAAAAGAGTTAAGTTACCTAAAATCGATGGGCAAGTACAAAAAATCGTACTCGCAGTGAAATGTGCGAAGATATTGGGAGTTGTGGTTGTAGCAAAGCTTGTCCAGAAATTCCAACATCATCTGCCTACTGCTCATCATCACCATCATCCAAAAAATTAGAAGCCCAATTCAAAGTAGGAAACAAAACCAAATCTTAAAATGGAATGACTAGCAAATGCTCCAAATGCACAAGAACATTCACACATTAATTCAAGGATAAAAATTTAGTCAGTATTTATCTAAACTCCACTACATGAAATAGATTTATAATTATCACCGAAAAAAGCATAAAGCAATTTAAAACAATAAAAACATAAAAACTGGTCAGAAAAACAAAATTTAAGCAATTTAAAATAAAGACATCAAAACTAAGGAATTATAACCTGCAATTGCTTGGATATGTACCATATTAAACAAAATATTTAAATATTATATTAATTCTCAAGAGTATAAATTAGTACTACGAGGCCACACATGTCCATGCTTAAAATTCCGATAAATAAAAAAATGAAATTTTTATTTTTATTAATAAAATTAATCAAAATAATTTTAATTTTTTCTATTATTATATATTAACATGCAATATTTTGTTAAACAATACTCCCTCCTTTCCTTTTTAATTATCACTCCATTTTAGAGAATAGTAACGAGATAATCATTAATTGTCTCAATTGTAGATGAAAAAAACAATATTATAAAACCCTTCATTAAATACTCAAAGCTTATCACTACAACTCATTACCATTGGTAGAATTAGAAAAAAATAATTAATATTTTATTAACTTGCATAATGAAAACTTAAAAAAAAAATGCAAAAAATACCAAAGTGACAACAAAAAAGAAATGGAGGGAGTAAGTTTATAAATCAATTGCTAATAACTTGTCCCTTTGCAAGTCACTAAAATATTTATACACAACCATTAATTTCCGATTCATAGCAAGTCATTCAATAATTTTTCGTCTTTACAATGACCATCCTAAATTTGGCTGGCAACAGAAAGTGACACAAATCTCATTTGCGCACTAATATATACAACGGAAAAATAAACAGCAGAAATTATCCACCCATTATGTACCAATATTGAAATACACTGAACATTTACAATGATATATTTATATACAATGGAAAAATAAACAGCAGAAATTATCCAGCCATTATGTACTAATATTGAAATACACTGAACATTTACAATGATACACTTATATAATAAACATTTCCTTTTAAGAGGTTTTCAAGTTAATTTTCAAGTACTCTTTAAGAAAATTCACAGCACACTTCTCTAGTTTTAGTTTATTTTTTCAAAAATGAAATGGTAGGTACAAGAAATGTGCCACAGGAGTAATTCTATTTTCATAAATTTCTCGAGACCTGACGATAAATTTCTAATTCGAAATATATATACTCATAATTTTTCAGTAAAAAAAGAAAATTACTACTCTACTAAAACTATAAAACCCTAGTTATCATTAGGTCAAATAGAATTTTACTTTCCAATGTCATATTTGATTATTCTGGTAATTTTAATGAAACTTTCAAGAAAAATCAGAGAGAGCAATTTCTACAACATAAATTTGTAGTAACAGAAGTAGATTTGAAAATTGAGAGGGGGAGCCGATAATGAAAACCCGCTCACTCTCTCTCTACACTAGACAACACATATACATATAGATAGAAGTAGAGAGATAGAGATAGAGAGAGACAAAGGAGAGGGTAAACTGACCTAAACTGATTTGGAATGTTTTTTAACATCACCGTCTCCCCCACTCCCTGGACACGTGTCTCGCCGGAGTTCCCACCTTTCACAACCCACCGGCGGCGGCGACCACCCTTCAATCCGTTCCGCAGCAGCCTACGTGGTGTAAACGCGGGATGAGCAGGTGGCTGAAGGAGCTCCGGTGGGTGGATGAAGTAGCAGAAGTTGAAGGTTGGGATGAAAGTGTATTGGTAGTAGTAGTGAGGAGTGCAGTCCACGACGGCCGCCGGTGGTGGGTAAGGAGGCCACGGCGGAGCGTTTGGGTTCAACCGAGTCGGAATATCATAGGCCATTGGAAACTAATAATAATAATATTAATAATAATCTTTTCCGTGTAAACTATATGCATACATAAATACTTGTGGGTACTGTACATAGTCACGATGCTTTTACTTAGTGTCAATCAATATTGGGCCCCTTTGTTGCATTTTTAAAATACTGATATATATTTTTCTTTTTGACGTGGAAAAATATATTTTTAGGTAATTTTTATGCATGTTATATGTTTATTTGGTACATATATATTTTAAAATAAATATACTTTTTATTATCAAAAATTATGAAAATTAATTAGTAAAAGAGTAAAGTATAAGAAAAATATATTTTTTTGGTAAAAATAACAAAATTTTTATTTCTGCAGAAACATATTTTTGATACTTTTAAGTAAAAAATATTTTATTATATTTTAAATTTTTTTTGGAAATTTCAGTATTTTAATTTTAGATAGGGCAAATAAACAATATTTTTACTTTCTAGTAATACGTACATAAATAATTTACTTTTGCAGTGAACCAAGCACACCCATTATGGAGTATGATTATAAAAATTAGTTTTCAAATTATTATAAATTAAAAAAACTAAAACTTTAATAATATACAAAACATTTTGTGGAATGTATATTTTTAATTTTTTTTTTAATTTTTTTTTATTTTTTGAATATAAAAATAAATCACTATTATCATATATTATAATTTTTATGAAATATTTATTTAGTTGGATTCATCAAGATAGAAAAATTAAGTAACAAATACAAAATTGAGAATATAAAATTTAAGTACATTTGTTATTTAAATATCTTTCATTTTTACATCTCAACTAAAGTTTGAAAAATTAAAAATCTAGAATAATAAGTTTTTTGAATTATTTTTCTACAAAAACTAAGTTTTTAAAAGTTGAATATAACAAACAAATCAGTTTTCATCTTTACAAAATAGGCAATTAATTAGTAATCAGTTAACAGTTTAAAGTTTTTTTTATAAAATATAGTTTAATTTATCTTAAAATCTTGAAAGACAAATGTTGCTCCATTCATCCCTATTTGACAGTCATTTTTTTATTTTGTTCGTTCCTAATTACTATATCCATTTTGAGTGCTTAAAATTATAATTATTATTATTAGGATGAAAAAGTATTTTATATTAATAAAAGAAATTGTTTCTTAAATCAAAAACTGAAAATTAAAAATTATGTGGACGGTGGCATGGCTAAGATTGAGGATTGCCCCATCAATACAAAAATTTTATTTCTTGCAATATATAAAAATTATTGTATTCTTAGAATAAATTATTATATTTTAAGAATAATTTATTATAATTTTTTATATTAAAATTAATTATAATAAATTATTTTCTATTTATAATAATTATTTTTAAATTATAATAATTTTATAAAAAAAAATAGTGTACGGTATAAGAAAAATTTTTCATACATTTAGAGCAAATCCAAAATTGTGATCTTTTGGTAATGATGAGCATGGGGAAATGAATAAACTCATTTAATGCCCGCCACTTTCCATCCTCGAAGAAAGAAAAACAACATCAAATCGGCAAGCAATGATGCGATGGGTACAAACTCTGCAGTAGGGGGCTTGCATAGGGGGCTGCTGATGTGCTACTTTTAGATTTTACTTGGAGGGTCTTCCAAGGCAGATAATCATGGGACAAGGAAAGTGGGAAAGTGGATATCAAAATAAAAAAAATAAATTAATGGAAATAGGGAATTACTTTTGTACTATTTATATAGAATTTAAAAATAAAAATTTTGAAAATATTTTTATATTTATATATAAGTTAAATTTTATTTTTATAGCCATAAAATGTACCTCAAAGTGATATCATTTTTGATAGTGTTAAAAATTTTAACCCTAAATTTATATTTTATACCATATTAAAATAATAATAATAATAATTGATGTGCAATTATGTATACGACCTACTATGTTTTGAAAATATGAACGATCATTAAACTAATATCCTGCAATTTGGCATATTACACAAGGCTAGTACAATAAAGCATTACGATCTATTGAGTACATGAATACAATATTCAAGTATTGGTCAAAAACTTCACAGTTGCGCATGCTATTAACTTAGCTAATAAAATATTCATTAAATTTCCAAATTTCCTTTTTTTTTTTTGGCAGAAAGTGAAACTACTCATACGCGAGAGGAAAATTTCAATTTGAGACCTAGCAACTCATTTTTTTTTTCTATTAACCTTCTTTTTTTTACTTGAACACAAACTGAAAAGGAATTAAATTCTTAGCAATCCGTTTGAGACGGATACCAAGAATTCTTAGCAATCCGTTTGAAAAAGAATTCCCAGGCAACAGTATCAAAAACTTATTCGCTTCCTTAAATTGCACGGAAGGATACCTAGCAAATATACTAGGGATAATCATAGTTTTACCGTTAAGATACCGGATTTATCGTACCAATGAACTCCTACTAATCTAGGAAAAAATAAGATTCAATCCTTTTAAATAGCTTCAATTCAAGTAATTATTTACAGTATTATCACTACTTCTAAAACAGGGTTTTCATAGAATTCGGAAAATCTAAATTCTAAGCTAAATAAGAAAGATAAAATTAATAAATAAATGCGACATGCCCCTTGGTATTATCCATTATAGTATCAAACATTAAATTATATGTATTAAATGCCGTATATAATCCCATATAATGAACTCACTCCGTAAATTATTTATTAACTTACTAGTGCGTTAAATCTGGTTTAATTCAATTTAGAGTATTATCGAGCCATAGTTAGATACAGTAATTACATCTAAGCGATTCCTAAGCCGACTAAACAGATTAAATAATCCTATAATTAATAAAATAGATAGCTTTCAACTTCATCTCCATAAAAACTTAGTTTTCTAACTAACTCAATAGGATTGTCAATACGAGATAGCCATTAGGCCCAATATAGCTTTGAAAAATATAAATTTTATTCCAACATGACAATTTTATGAAAAATCTAATGTGAACTCTCTACTAATTTACTCCGATTTATTTTATAAAACTTGTTCGTCAAATAGAGATTATTTCAATTTAGTAATTCAATATATAAATTTAATACCTCCATCAAACACCTCCATCATACCAGGGGCAAGTATAAAATTTAGCTACTCATGATTAAATCAATGAAAACACTAACTCTAATTGAAAGTAAGGCGAAAAAAATATGATTAATTATAAAAACTTGCAATAACAATAATAAAGAATAATTACAAAGATGAACAAGCAATTAAAACAATACTTTAATTTTAAACAGGCAAGAAACAATTAAAAGAACAAAAAAAATAAGTTTATTAATCAATAAAAAAAAAGTAGAACAATCTCACATCGTTGTAAAAGAAGAAAATAACAATTCACAAAGTTGTCACGACCTCCTCAATTTCCCTCTTCAAAATCTCCAAAGGTGGATAGAAAGAAAAAGAAAGGAAAAAAAAACTAAACTAATGAATTGTGTTGAGAGTGAAAATTTCGAGGTTAGGGTTATAAGCCTCCACAAAAGATTATGATTAAATCTGAACCATTAAATCTATTACACATCATATTTTTGGAATAAAATAATATATATAAAGTGGACCCAAAGCTAATATGTGAAAAACTCAAATTTTCGGAATTTAATATTTTGGTTTGGACCAAATAGTGATTCGTCCTAACGAACTGGTTCACACCCTTTCACAAAAAAAATTCACAACTTGCACTAGAAAATTTGGAATTGAGTATCGTTTGAACCGTTAGAAAAATAATTGAATGAGTTTTCTAACCATACCTAATTTGATAGGAAAACGTATTCCAAAATTTCCCAGTAATTCATTGAACCTCAGGTTTTTGGCATACGATACACTTTCAACGAATGGGTGATCAAATTGCTCGCGCAAGACTTCTCAAAACTCATTATTTTAACGTCTAATGCTCCAAATCATCATCCAAACATAAGCATTTTCCTCATAACTTCTAAAGCATCCCAATTGGAATTTAAATCATCTTATTTTATGCCACAATCCTGCAAATAATATGCAAATACATAATACCGAAATATAATAAGTTTGATATGCTAAATGCAAGATAAATGACCTAAAGTATATGAAATAACCACTTGTTATACACACTTTCGGAGCCCAATCATTAGTAATACCCCAATCTTCCTTAATTCATAAACTGATAGCGGTAGGAAAGTTTCTGATGGATGGATTGGATTTACTAGAAAAATTAATCGTATACCTCACCCAAAAGGTGGAGAAAAAAAAAGCAATTTGTAAGATTTATAGTATTGAGTTGAATGGTAGTAAATGGGATGACACTTCTCACTTACTTAAGTATTACCACACACACTTATTAACACAATCTAAAACTCAATCAGATGGACAAACTATCTTAAACATAAACTCTAGTACCGGTAAGCTTTGTGCTTTTTATTATGGTGTTGCCGTTGCACACCAGCAAATAGTGAGATATATGCAAATAGCTTATCAACCTATTGGATGTGTCGAAAGTTCTCATTTTGTAGACATGATTAGAAAAAGCTTCCAACATCGTTATGAACTCATATCTAGAAGTACTGTTAAACAAGATATTAGAGCAGATTATGCTAAAGGCAGGACTGGTTTATAGTTCATAGGTTCCATCTACAACAATCGCACTAGAACAATCTCAATGTGCATCATCATCTTCTAATCCGATTGAAGATGTTTGGCAATTTTTAGAAAATAAGCGAAGGCCGACTTATTGCGGTCAAGAAAATGAGTTGGACATCTACCTTGAGACCACATCGGAACAAATGGATAGCAAATGACGACTTATTTCTTTTTCTTCAAAGGTGCTAGAACACCTTGGGAGGTTGAAGGTGCGGATGGTCCAATTTGTTCTTTTAGATCCCTAGCGAGTTCGGTGACTTGAACAGCATTTCAAAACCAAATATTGCTTCTTATTTTGATATCCATTTGGTTGAGCGTGGACTCCCTAACAGGATTTCTATAATGTCCTAAAAATTCCTTATGATTTTTTTGTTTTTAATAAATGATAGTATTATACGAGTTCTAGTATAATTGTTTATTTCATTCATGGTATAGTTGTAGTAGGAGATTCGTTGTCGTGGTTTGTCGATTGGTGTTATAAGTTGTATGTTGTGCATATATATTTGTTACATAACATATATGTATTATAGTTACATTATACAATTTACATGGAAACTTACTAAAAATACTACTATATATATAATAATTTTGGATGCTTTTTTTTTGTAAGTTGACTTTGGTCAACTATATCATACTAAGTTTAATACTTAGCAACATTTTATATTCCTTTTATTCCTTCTATTGGCTGGCCCTTTTAGGCCTTTTGTTGTCTTCTTTTCTTATTTACTTATGTACATAAGTGTTAGAAAAAGAAAAGGGAGAAAAAGTGGGTTCGAGTGGCGATTTCATCTAGCTAGAGTATTCGGGTGGTGAAATAAAGTAGATATTCAGATTTCTTATTGTGAGACCTCTCCTTGGAAATAAGTCTCGCCTTCTCGTTCTCTCGTTTGAATTTTCTCATTTTGTGTGCCTTCGTATTCGTGAAAACAAACTAGTTTTTCTTATTCCTTATCTCAAGTACATCATTTATTTGTATAGACACATGTTGATCCGAGGTGTATAGCTAGATCAAACCGAGGGGTCAAAAAGATTTAATTTGAGAGTTTCATGCTTGAAGTCATGGGGTGACTTCTAAGTGACTTGTAGGTACGAGTAGTCTCCAAAATAATAATATATGTATGAGTTTGTGTGAGTACCTTACGTGTAATTTACTTGTTGATAAATATGGTTGCTTATATGTTACTTATGTTTTTTCGTTTAATGTTTTGTAAATTAAAGGCATGAACATGATTTATATTATTGTATATATCATAGAATCATATGGCGTTTGGGCATATTTAAAAGGAAATTGAAAAGCGATGATTTAAAATACGATATATCGTGAAGTTGAAAATGAGTTTTTGAAAGCAATGTGGAAAAGAGGTGTGTGCATATTTGTGTGTGGAAAGTAAAATAAGAAGATACCTTTTTGTGAAGTGTGTATTATTGGTGAAAAGAAAGCGTTGTCGATTAAAAGTGGAATTTTTCAGAATAAAACGTGTTGAGTTGCATACATTAGGGTTTATTCATTTTGATTTTTTTTGGGACAAGTGTTGACTAATTAGTATGTGGAAAAATAAACTTTAAAGAGAAAACTCGACACCTTACCGTAAAAGTCAAAAAATCAAGGTAGGGAACCACCATTAATCGCAACTCTGATGGGAGGTAGATCAATAAAGGCTTTGATTGCGTCTCTACTGGGAGGCGGATCATAGTATTATTTTGTGAAACGAAAAGAGATACTAGTCCTACATTTTGCTTTTTATTGTGGTTGGGGTGTGTGGTGAGTATTGTTGTGTCAGTGTATGTGTGTTGGCTATCATTGCATCACATTCATACCTAAATATATGCATTCAGGATTACACTTGAGATACCAAATAGCATCACATGTATCATGTCATTTAGAAGGCTAACTCAAGCCTTTTCTTCAATATATTGCCTTGAAAATGTGTTGCAGGTGTGGAACCTAGCGAGGGCCGTCCTTGAACTGGACGCGCATTGTGTAGATATGTGCTCGAAGACTTATTTTGATGTAGTCCTTTTGTAGCCTCTTTCATATTATTGTATATTTCTCGAGGCTTAAAGATGTAACAGTGTTGACGTACTTTTTTGCATATCAAAACTTGTTGTAGCTTTAGTAGTGTTTTGTATCGAGTAAGAACGAGATGTAATAAATAATTTAAATTGTATATATATACATATATTGGTAAACAAGTAGCTTTTGTGTAATGTAAACATGGTGTTTACGTTTATTGTTGTTGATGTTGATTCATATATCTTTTATATCTTAACAGGCTATAAGAATATTTTTTTTTTGTGCTCTATGATATTTGATATGCTGTACAATGTGTTGTGCGAATGTGGCATTTAGCGTATTTTTTTCTAGTTTTTTCATTTCATTCAAAATTATATATCTTTTTTTTCCTTTTCTTTAAAAATGGAAAACACTCACCCTCCGAATCTTCAGGATTGAGGGCATGACAGGTTCATATCATAGCTAACTGGGTTATGTAGTATGTGATGTGAGCGTAGGTGTGGTGTGTATTTACTTGTGTGGTAGTGGCATGTGTGTAGAAATGTTGCATGAGAAATGTGTTGTAGTTGTGTTAATTATTTTTATATGTGTAGGCATGGCGTAAGTAAGACATTTGTGATTTTAACTTATATTTTACTTTGTTGTTATTATTTGTGATGTGAAGATTATGAAAAGCTTTTTTCATCTTGATGGTTCGAAGTGGCTCATGAAGTCGAGATATGAGTGGTTGAGAACATTCCCGACCTAAAGGATGTGGGTGAGGTGAGCATAGAGGAGAACGAGGAGGAGGTTCCCGATTCTTATCATCATGATCTGCCACCATCTCAACTGAAAGCAGAGGTGACTTTTATTCTGCAACAAGACGGTGGTACCACTGTTGGGCGATTTTTGGTGGAGCCCTCTAATATGTTTCGTTAGATGGAGGACATATTCAAGAATTTGGCACAACGTACTCAGATGGAGAGTGGGCCGAGTACTGAGACGAGATTTTTGACGGCTCATTTGACTTTCAGGAATATAGATCCTCCCGCTTCAAGGGCAACGAGGAACCAATTATGGCGGAACATTGGCTCACAGGGATTGAGCAAAATTTCCATATAAATCACATTATGAACGATGATTTAAGGATGGTGACCATGCCATTTTATCTTTGCAGGGAAGCAGAAAAGTAGAGGAAAGGGCATTCGGAAGTGTACGGGCAACGCAGTATGACTTGGGCAGCTTTTCGGGGCTCTTCCCTTAAAGAGTTCTGTCATGATACTCTTTGGAAGAGAAATAGGATGGAATTCACGAATTTGGTTCAAAAGGGTTCTATGGTGCAACAATATCAATGGGCATTTATAAGACTTTCTCGCTATGCACCAAAGCTCGTCTCTATGGAGGAGCGACGAGTACATAGGCTTGAGAACAGTTTACGCGAAGCTATCAAGTCTATAGTTGTTTCGGAGCCTTACAATTCTTATGAGAATTGTGTCAGCGCAGCGATGAAAGTTGAGAAGAGCTTACTCGAAAGGCAACAGATTCATGATACTCGTCCTGCTAGGCCTTTCGGGCCAGTCTTCTAGCTAGAGGCTCATTTTTTATGTTGGGTTTGGTTGGGGCAGTTGCGGTGGAGGCGGTGGTGGTGTGAGCGTTAGCAGTAAAGGCAGTGCGAGTGTTGGGTGGAGGTGGGGGTAGGAAGAGATCCCACAATTTTACTCCTTGTTGTGGTGGGCAACCGTAACCTACCCATTCATCTTTTTCTAGCCCAATTATTCAGAGTTTGGGGTCATAGACAGGCTTCATGTCCAATGATGGCGTGTAGGAAGTGTGATGGTATAGGGCATTTGCAGTCATCTTGCCCTTCGTTGACGTGTAGGAGGTACAATGTTAGGGGATACATGGAGTGGAAGTGTCCTGATGGTTTTGTTATTCCTACCAGTTCACTTGGATCTGCTCCATTTTTTTCTCCTACTATGGCTCAGAAGATGCCATACATTCTTCCTCATCTTCCTCCCTCTTCTTCTACTCAGGGTGTGGGAGCTTCTCATGGTGGAAATGGTGGTGCTCGCGGAGGATATCAACAAGGCCATACATCTCAGGCTCGTGCTTATGCTATGTCGCAGAGTCCAAATACGACCGAGTCATCAATAGTACGAGGTATACTACCCTTTCTTTCTACTTGGGTACACATGTTGTTTGATGCAGACACTTCATATTCATTCATTTCTGAACGTTTCACACATATATTGCAATTTCTTATTGAAGTGTTAAGTAATCCTATATATGTTAACACTCATGGGGAGAACATATATCGTATTGGTAGTATTTGTCAGAAGTGTGATTTGGTTATTGCTAACCATCTTTTCGAATATGATTTTGTTATGTTTGGTATTCTTGGTTTTGATCTCATTATCGGCATCGATTGGCTGTCTCATTTTCATGTTGTTAATGATTATGAGCGTAGATGGGTTTTGATGAAAATTGCGTCGAGTATTAATGTGTGTTATCAGGGCGAGCGCTTACCTTATCTTCAGTATACGCGTAAGACTCAGGCTAGTTTAGCATGTATGCTAGTTGGTCTATCTATTTCGGATGAGGTGTTGTCAGAATTGAATTCATTTCCTGTGGTTTATGATTTTTTAGATATTTTCCCTAATGATTTGAGTAGTCTTCTTCTCGAAAGGGAAATCGATTTCTCAATTGATGTGATGTCGGGAACTAATCCTATCTTTATCACTCCGTATCAATTGGCTCCAGTTGAATTGGAGGAGTTGCATGTTCAAATTGATTATTTGACGCCGAAAGATTTCATTCAGCAGAGTACGTCATCTGAGGGTGCTCTAACTTTATTCATGCCAAAGAAATATGACACTATGTATATATGTATAGATTATCGTAAATTGAATCGTGTTACCATAAAAAATAAATATCATTTGCCTTTGATTGATGACTTATTTGATCAATTGTGGGGTTCCAAAATTTTCACGAAAATTAATTTGCGTTCTGGTTATCATCAGTTGCATGTTCGAAGGATAATATACCAAAGATGGCTAATGTGTATGATGTGTTCATAGATCTTATGAACCGTGTATTTCAGCCATATCTCGATCTTTTTGTTATATTCATTGATGACATTCTTGCCTATTCGCCTACCGAAGATGCACATCGAGAACATTTAAATGTTGTTCTTGCGACACTTCAGGAACATAAGCTTTGTGATAAGTTCTCGAAATGTGATTTCTGATTTTGTGAAGTTTGTTTTCTCAGCCATGTGGTGTCAGACAGTGGCATGGCAGTTAACCCTTCTAAAGTTGAACCCGTTATCAAATGGAAACGACTAAAATCCGTATTTGAAATATGTAGTTCTTAGGTCTTACAGGATACTATCGTCAATTTGTTCAATATTTTACACATTTGGCGGCCCTTATGACTAAGCTGACTCGTAATAGAATACTCAGTGTGAGGAGGCTTTCTTTACTCTCAAAACTTTGTTGGCTTCAGCTCCAATTCTAATTATTCCGGAGCGAACTATTGGCTATACTGTATATTGTGACGCGTTGAAGGAAGGCTTGGATGTGTGTTGATGCAACTAGGTAAAGTAGTAGCGTATGCGTCTCGACAATTGAAAATTCTTGAGAAGAACTATCCAATGCATGACCTCTAGCTTGGTGATGTTGTGCTTGCTTTGAAGTGTAGGTGCCATTATTTGTATGGCAAGAAGATTTAAGTCTTCTCTGATCACAAATCATTAAAATATATATTTACGTAGCGTGATTTCAATATGCATTAGCGAGTATTGATAGAATACTTGGGTTGGTATAATTTTGATATCGAGTATCATCCTTAGAAGGTGAACGTGGTTGCGGATGCATTGAGTTGTAAGACTTGGTGTTATCTCGCTTATCTTTCTATGGACGAGTAGGAGATGATGTGCATATTGAACGAGTTTGGCATGGAGTGTGTGGAGGTGGTAATAAAAGTAACGTTATTTACTATTGAAGTCCGTCTTACTTGGATTTCTCTTGTGATGGAGGCTTAACATGTTAACGATGAGTTTGATGCGTATTGTATGCATGTGCTAAGTCATCATGGTTTGGATCGCTGGACTATTTCTGACGACAACGGATTGCATTTCCAAAGTCAATTGTTCGTGCTTATTTTTATTCGCAATGAGGTTCTTCGTGAGTTTCATCATTCTCGGTTGGCAGTTTATTCGGGCGGAAAAAGATGTTTCAAAACGTAATGCATCAGTTCTAATGATCCGGGATGAAGAAGAATGTGGCGAAGTTTGTGTCTCGTTGCCTTACTAGTCAACAAGTTAAGGTCGAGCATAAACACCCCGGTGGTTTGTTGTAGTCGTTGCCCATTCTTGAGTGAAAGTGGGAATAGATAGCGATGGATTTTGCTGTGGAGTTGTCGAGATCGAAGCGGAGTTGCGATTCTATTTGGGTGATTGTGAATCATCTGACAAATTCTGCTCATTTCCTTCTGATACGTACGACCGACTCAGTTGAAAAACTTTGTCAGAAGTATATCAATGAGATCATTCGCTTGTACGAGACTTATGTATCTATTGTTTCTAATTGTGATCCTTGTTTTGTGTCTTGTTTTTGGTCGAGTCTCCAAGCTGTATTGTGGACTACTCTTGCGATGAGTATAGCCTTTCATCATCAAATGGATGGTCAATCTGAGTAGACGATTTAGACTTTGGAGAATATATTGCGGGAATGTGTCTTAGACTTTGGCGGTGGTTAGGAAGAGCATGTGAGTTTGATAGAATATGCGTACAATAATAGCTACCATTCGAGCATTGAGATGTTCCATTTGAGGCACTTTATGGGCATCCGTATCATTCTCCAGTATGTTGGGCAGAGATTGGTAATAGTGCTCTGCTTGGACCAGAGTTGGTACAAGAAATGATCCAGAATATTCAATTGATTAGACAACGATTGGAAATAGCACAGAGTCATGTCAAAAGTTATGCGGATGTGAGAAGACGTCAATTGTCATTCGAAGTGAGTGATCATGTGTTTCTCAAAGTGTCTCCGAAGAAGGGGATAATGAGATTTGACAAAAAAAAAAAAAATCATCGCCAAGATACATTGATCCATTTATGATACTTAAAGTGGTGGAAGAAGTGGCATATAGGCTTGCGTTGCCACCCAGTTGTCGAGTATACATCCTGTGTTTCACGTCTCAATGCTGAGGAAGTAAATTCGAGATCCGTTACATGTGATTACCTTTGATGACTTCTATGTCGAAGAAGATGTTTCGTATGAGGTAAAGCCGATTCGAATATTGGACGTGGACGAGAAAGTGTTGAGATGGAAGACGGTTCGTCATGTCAAAGTATTGTGGAAGAGCGACTTCAGTGAAGAGATGATGTGGGAGCGTGAAACGGATATGCGTGTGAAGTATCCGGAGCTGTTTGCTGACTCTGGTATGTGTTTTATTTTTGTGTACTTTATGCGAATTTCGGGGACGAAAAATCTTAACGTGGGGAGGATGTAAAGTCCTGAAATTTCCATATGATATTTTTTTAATAAATGATAGTGTTATATTAGTTTTAGTATTATTGTTTATTTCCATTTGTTGCGTTCCGGATCCCCGGAAGAGACCTGGAGAGGCGAGTGTTTTCCCTTTTTAAGTAAAATGAAAGGAAAAATATTTATAGTTTTGAAAAAAAAAAAAGAAAAGAAAATGGGAATAACACACTAACGCCAATCTCATAATCATTCTCTTTCTACAGCAATCGATAACATCAGAGTCGCGCAAAAAATAAATCTATGCTATAGCCTGCATATGGCATGTATATCAATCCAGAATATTTAGCCCGCGTACGGCTTTTATAAACAATAATAAAGTAAACTTCATGTTTACGAAAACAACCAGTGTGATATGCTCATACATGTCATATTATACAACGTTCTAACCTAAATACAAAAGTGTCATGAAAGGCTACAATAAGGTATAATATGTCTAAAATATATCAAAGCCTAAAAAATGAATACGACATGCGAATGAGGCTATCTAAAATATACATCAAAAGAAAATCTACATCAACGGAAATGTACCACAACAAAAATATATACAACTTTGCACGTCCGCTCATGGACGGCTATCTTCTGCATCCTAGCCATTTGATTTGTAGCTACT
>MKEJ01036327.1:0-19624 GCA_001753735.1 Embelia ribes
CGCTTTAACATAATATAGTGCGACCCAAATCTTGTTTTTGCCACTTTTAACAATTATAAGTTTGAATTGCCTGTAAAGGTAGTCAATGCTTGGTTATGGTTTGTAAAAAATTTGACAATTTTTTTTCCCTTCAAATATGTATCTGTAAACCAAATAAATTCTTTTGCCAAATCTTTCGAAACCAAATTCAAGTTACGCACGACACAAGGAGACCAAAAAATATGAGGATGTACATTTTCTACTTCTTTACCCGCCGATTTGCAATTTGATGTATTGTCAGTAACAACTTGAAGAACATTGGAAGGTCTAACTTCCTCGATTGCTTTCAACAATCCCGCTATATAAGCTCCTATTTTTTCAACCCCTACAGAGTCAATCACATAGAAAAACATAGTTGCGCGACTATAGACAACGATTATGTTTGATTAGTGGATTTTTTTCACATTACTCCATCCATCAGAAACAATTGAAAGTCCATCAGTGAACCATGTTTCTCGTACCAGTATTAGTTCCCTATCAACATTTGTTTTTACCTCATTTAATAATGTGGTTCTAAATCTTTCATAAGATGGAGGCTTATACCCTTTTAGCCCATTATTAATGTCCCTCACCATTTTGCAAAATTGTGGATTGCTAAGAACATTAAAAGGAATACCATTAGCACACAATGCGATTACAATATAAACATCAATCGAATGTCTATCCATCAATGCGAACGATTCTTCCAATGGACTTTTTCCTTTACCAACTTGACGTTGTACGAGTTTAGAATTCTTAAGAGAAGAAGATAAACCACCACATTTTTCTGTATTGTCAAATTTTCTTCGAACTCTTTTCATATTTTGCATGATTTCTCATTAAAGTTGGGGCATCTCTTGATATCTGATTTTTTTTCCTATGCCCAGACCAAAAAAATGAATACGAGTGTAGCTACTTTTGAAAGCACCTTTGCAATGCTAACACTTCCATTGTTTAAAGCCGTCTGGATTTTTTCCACATGAATTTCCAAGTAAATTTATTTCATCTAAAAGAGGTGTATTTGATTGAGGACTCTGCTTTTTTGATTGGGTTTCATCTCCAATAACACTATCATCTTTATGATCATTTACAACTTCTACTTCTTCAATATCATCATCACCAGAAGAAAATTGATAATTTTCATATGCAGATGCATCTTGAAAATTATTTGATTCTAATTCACTTTGCTTTCTTTTTTTTCCAAAAGCTATTGATGAGGGAAAAAAATGTATATGGGGAAGAAACGTTTAATAGTACCACATATAAATATTGTTTAAATATTATTTATTTGGAAAGATAATCACAAAAGATTATGCATCTCTTTGTGGTAATCATAATGATATTTTATGTATATTTCAATGTTAAAAAAATATAATATTTCCTTAATCTTGTGATGCATTTAACAAAAATATTGTATTTGATTACATAATCCTTAAAAAACAAGATCATAGTATTATATTTTATTATACAAAATTTGTACAACATAATGTATATTAAAAAAAAAGTTACATCATAAAAGATATCTATAAATGCAATCTAAAAATTAAACTGGACCAATACTAACATAAATTTGGCCCCACCCACGAACCCACCTCTTCCCCTGTCAGTGATAAAACATTTAAAAATTGAACTTTCCTCTCTCCTCCATTATCTCTCTCTGTTACGTTGCATTTCTCTCTCCTCCATTATTTCCTCTCTGTAATCTCTCTCTCCTCCATTAAACACTGCATCTCGATGGTTTCTTCTCCAATTTGCTTGTCTATCTCCATCGACCTCTCCAACGGCTCTAACCTCAGTACACATATCTTACGTCTCTTCTTTTAACGGCTGGATCGCTGTTATAAGCGTTCTCGAACTCCAATTGGGACGGTCGAACCAGATTGGAGTTCGCTTAGGTAATAGCGAATTTTGGTAACCCTATTTGAACGATTGTTGCCCGAAAGGGGAACAAAAGCGGAAATGGTATGGGAAGCGGAAACGGGAAACATGGCCAGGGAAGTATGAGGGAAGCAATGATATTATAAATAATTAAATAAATAATAAATAACTTTGTTCAAAAATTAGCAAGCTGTATATGTATAGACGGCCCAATGCATAAAGCTCGTAATACGGGGTATAGGAGGGTCTGAAGTACGCAACCTAACCCTTGTTTCCAGAGAAGTGGTTTCCAATGGGACGAACCCGTAACCCACACATCGCAATGGAGGTGTGCATGACCCTAATTTATAGAAATTCAAATTAGAACTTTAGACACCACCAATGTCTATTTTAGGAGAGACTGAATATGAAACAACTTTGATAATCAGATGTTAGATAAATATTAAGTCATCTCCAACTATATGAAAAATATATTTAATTATAAAGATTGATACTTCTTTTTAAATAAAATATTTTTAGTAATAGTACTAGTATTGTACAATAAGTGTGATTAGTCGTGATTTAATTATATTTTTCAAGTTTCCTAATATGAAGGAAACTTTTGGGAAGCGAGTTTCCGATATGCAAGTGGAAAACAAAGAGTCTGTATTGGAAATGGTTTCCGAAAGAAATGAGTTTCTTAGGTCCTACCAAGTTTCCATGTAACTATGAAGGAACCATGCTTTCACAGGATTGGCATACGACTTTATCATTGGACTTTTTTTTTTTTTTTTTTGATATGTATGGTTTCCGTATCGGATAGGTTTATTACTTTTAACCAATCTTTCTATTTAATAATTTCATTCTTAAATAATTGCTTACTTTTTGAAGTTCGGATACCTCATTAGTGATAATTAGTGATTTGATAGTGGGTTTTATGTGTCTGAACTAAAGAAATATTCCATCTATTTCAAATTAATTGTACTTTTATGGAATGAGGCTCCATAAAAGCATTTTTTTTTTTTTTTTTTAATTTCCAAAAAAAGGATGGTATTTTTTTTTCCAATTAGTTAAAATTTTGAGTATTTTAACAAAGGAAAATATGAAAATTATTATCATCATCGTTATTATTATCATTAGTATTATTATTATTTTATTGTTATGATTATTATTATTGTATTGTATAATCGACAATATTTTATGACCTGATTAATCCTTGTACCTCTATATTAAATAATAGTCAATTTCAAAAGGAAGGAGCACCACATTTGTTACCGGTGCTTTCTTTAAGAGAATATTGTACATTTTGTCAACAAGTTTTCATTTATCAAATGGAAAATCAACTTTAACCAACATTTTTCAAATATTGACGACCTCTGAGTTATTTTGTAAGGGATAAAACCATTTCAACTGTATCTAGAAAGTCCTGTGCTTTGGAAGAGTATATTAAGAATCACCTAAGACATCGAGCAATACTAGGGATGATACTCGTCTGTCTGTACGTTTACGGTCCAATATTGTGACAGCCACCCCACCCATCATGCCCCGATCCCCCCGGAGGATCAAAATACTTACTTGAATAATATATATAATAATAAAAGATCTTTGAAAATCTGGAGTGAGGGAGGGGAGGGGTCATCGGCTAACGACCCTGCCAGTTGACTAGCACTTGAGTTTCCTCGTTCGGCCCGAGAGCCTGCATTCTCAAAATTGTTCTGTTTTGCACGGGTGTCCTCCAGGTACTTTAATTTTCAAATTTCAAAAATTTAATCCAATTTTTGTTATATATAATATATTAGAGAAGCAATGATTTTGGAGATGGAAATCAGCTGGAGGGTGATGGAAAGGGAAAGAATGTGCCAATGTGGTCAACATTTACCAGAACCCAAACCAAACACAACCAAACACCGTGTTTGATTTTGTGCGTTTTTGTCCAAGTGGTTGGTGTCTGATATGGGTGGGCCATGTAGCTAGCTGCTGCAAGCCTAGCGATAGCCGTTGGATAAAAAATTAATTATTAAAACAAAGTGCTCGTACCAAAATTAAATGAAAAAAATTATTGTTAATCTAGACTGGACCCCTTGGTTTTATCACGTGTGCAACATAAGAAGCACCAACAAAAAGTGATGCTAATAAAAAAAGTTGCCATAAATTAGTAAAATCGATCCATTCAACCTTGAATGACCAATTGGGAATTTCTTGTTTGGAGAATAAACAAACTAAAATTGAGAATCATTTTAATTGGTACCCTTAATTTCGATCTCACATATTACAGAAGCACATATACATTTAAGGTAAGATACCATAGAGGCATTAACTAATAGCTAGTTGCGTCCTGCTATCCTAGCCTATGGCTAAGGATAATTTTAACCCGAGGAGCTACGATAGAGAACTTCCAAGGCAAGATTAGAAAAAACATATGATAGAAACAATAAAAGGGATTACCATCGTTATCAAGGTGGGGCTTGGATCTTTTCTCACACTTCCGAGTGGTTATGGTGGTTAAAGAAGATCGCAAGCAATGACTTTTATATAACAAAAACCTTAGTGTTAAAGGAGGGGTCACAAACAATGGCTTATGTATAGCAAAAGTTACTTGAGGACAAATGATGTATCCACCTACGAGAAATGCTACCAATAAACGCATGTAGCACATTATATTTTCACATGCATTCACCAAGAATGCAGATGTATCAATCTAGGGCAAGAACATGAATTAGTCTCAGCGGTTGATAGCATGCAATTTTTAAGGACATAAGTTAGAATCAAATCATGCCTTTTGATTTGTTCTTCCCATATGAATACAAGAGAGATGCCACACGCTTGTAAATCTATACTAAGTGATGCATCCTGCAGTGAATTTACTTTTGTGAGGTTGGACAAATAACTTTTCATGAGAGCTTTTGCAATCATTTTCATGCTACAAATTTGCCATTACCTACGCTAGCAATAAAAAATGGTGTGGTTTTAGAGTAGGATGAGAATAGTCAATAACTTGTACGTGTAAAATCTAACAACAAATCCATCGGGAAAAATAAAAACGCGGTCATGTAAGATTCTAAGCAGGTTGGTTTACACGTAATCACCCGCCACTCAAGCAAGAAGCTTCAACTTTGTGGTTCCAGGCCATTGTAAAACTCCGAGTAAGTGTTGAAAACAGAAAGAGAAATGACACTAATAAAAGAAGAAATTCGATTACTTTATAGGTGGGTGAAGAAAAATAGAAAATAGCTGGCCAACCAAAGTAAGTGACAGCTACTTCTTAGGGGAAAATGAAAAAACTAAAAGAATGAGACAAAAGTATGTTAATTGTATTTCGAATGATCAAAATATAAACATATCAAAGTGTATTATCCCCAAAGAATTTAAAGGAAATTGTGATTTTCTCCAAATATATTTAAGGATTGTCCTTGATCACCATTTCTCAACACATCTAAAAAAAACCTTCAAAAATTTACATTATATCCAGTTAAATTTCCTCACGAGTTATGGACACGTACTTGGCTCAGATATGCTATACTCGCCAAGGAATCTGAAGGCTCCTCATCAAAACAAGTGGAATTGCTAAGGCTTCTGCACCTTAAGTGTTCCCCTATATTCGTCCTCCAAATACCCTAACAAGCCCCAAAGCGGCACATGAAAAAACATAAATATATCAGAGCCACTTCAAAAAAAGGGTAAAAACTTTACAACTCTGACTAGCGTCTACAGATTTTTTATCTAATTTTTTTTAAAGCTGTTTTGAAGTTTCAAGGGTCTCTCACATTGTTCGATACAAGCTTTCGGATAAATGTCATATTCCATCATATAAATATATGAATTTGATATTAAATAGATTCGGACGCTAACACATATGGAACCATAATCCCCATCAAGACTGAAATCTTACATGCACTTTCGAAGAAAACATTTCCCATGCTTCTATTCAAAATTCAGAGTATTGCGACCTTTGTTTAAAATCAATTATTTGCTAGGAAATTTTGGAAAATAGATACGAGATGCCAAAGAGTCCATATTTTCAAGCGTCATGTTCAATTAAATGCCTAAAAATGACTTGGATTCATATTATGTGAGAACAAAATATTAGACAAGCAGCTCATGTTAGGGCGGGCACCATTTTCACTAGGAGAAAATGGTAAGGTGACGAAAAAGATAGCAAATGATGGGATTCTTGCTACTTACCTACAACATCACCATTGGCTTGAAAGCAATGAAAAACTTCAAGGTTGACGCACAGCCACAAATCATCAGCATCAACCGTAAACCACATGACAATTGATGATTATAAATATTGGGAAAAAATAATGATACCCTTAGAAATATTGTAGCTCAAAGCCCTATTTAGTTGCAGAAGATGCTGTAGAAGCCTCAGCTATTAAACAGATTGGTTGGCGAGCTTGCAGACAAGCACCTATATCAAAAGGGCGCAACTCATATCCATCAAAAAGAAGATTAACACCGGGGAGAATTACTTCTCTGCTGTCAGCATCATCTGACTCAGCTTTTCCGGTACTCGCTGGAAAAGATTCTTCCATGGGCCTTGTTGCAGCCTCATATATGGGGGATAGAGCATATGACCTACAATTAGATTCAATTCAACATTTTTATAATATACTAAATTTAATACAACCGTTCTTAGCTAGGTTGAGCTGTATCCAAATGACATCATTTTCTTTATTGGACTAAAAATAGAATTTGAATAAGGTTAGTCAGTTCCATTCATCAGAAGAACTGGGCTTGAAAGTGAAATATTTCTTCAAAGTTCGACCATTTTAACAAGGTTTACATCACTTGGAGAGGATTCTAAGTTCCATCAAGTTGTTTTTTCATGGGGACAGTAGTTTTATGGGGCATTAAATCAAGTCTAAACACTATCTATTCATGTTGCGTATGTAAAAATGGCAGAAATTAGATCAACAGGAGAAGTAATGGTTTGTCTCAAGATGTGTCAGGTTCTCAGTTCAGTGGCGCGTCTACCATCCAGAAAAAATTAAAGCTTTACCAATTCAAACATCTAAAATAGAATGAGAACACACCTTAACATACTACCATCAAAACTGAAAACTTCAGTGCCACAGCGTTGTCGATTTGCCAGCTTTATCCTGTGATGATCATTAGAGGCCCCAGAAATGGGAGAAGAAGGGTCCACAAGCGGGTTCCACCTTCCCCTTGCATAGTTCATAAGTAGTCGAGAAGGAGCTTTCGGTTGCTCTCTTTGGTAAAGAATTCTTGCTGCGGGACCTGTTGCTTGATACTCTGCACAAGTATCACGCAACTTTTTTCTTAGCTCTTGCATGGCATGATGATGTCCTGCATGTAAATCAGATTGTAGTAGCTGTGAGGTAACTATTCTTTTACATATGGCATCACATAACTTTGGACTAAACAACGGAATCCCAAAATCCACACTTAAGGGCACCCATTCGTACTTCTCATCATCAGGAGAAAAATGGTTCGATTCCCTTTCCTTGAAAAGTCTTAAGAGGTGAATGTAACCAACCGTACACAGGTCCATCTTCTTCGCCAAATCATTCAACAGAGAGCTCAGCTTTAAATTTTCCTGTTTACTTAGACCCAATTCCTCCCCAACAGGAGCAATAGAACCATCAAAGTTTTTCAAGGGTAATGGAATATCCATAGTTACTATTCTTCCTCGTTCATCTAGATCATACTTACTAAGGGGCTGCACGAGTATACCTGAGTATTTGAGAAGTGAATTTAAGCAATGCAAGAGTATACTCCCATTAACTAAATTCCCTTCAAACTTGCTTCCTAACCCACCAACTGAGGATCCATCCCAAGACCAAATAAGGGCCTTTTCACAACCAGCCAATGGTGCAGGGAGCAAGCGTAAACATTGGCCTTTCATAAGAACAACTGATAAAGGTCCACTAGCTACAGATGAATATAGGACCAATTTCATCCAAGGAGTCATAGATGAATGACAGGGAGGGCCAAAGTGAATGGGGCCTTTAGCACCAGGTAAAACTGCAGAATGGGGAAGAGGTATCATTGAGACAACAATGTCATAGTCACGAAGAAATAACCTGTCTAAAGTTGCTGGCGAGAGAGCAGCTAAGCTTTCACAACGGAGAATATCCACACGGTATTTTCTTTTTTCCTTTAAAGGCCCTTCGTCATCATTCTCGATACCCATATCTGAATTTGAAACCTCAGATGTGTAATTGCTCTCCTCGAGGCTATTATTGTCTACTATAGCTTCATTTGTGTCAGTCTCTACACAAACTTCGATTGAAGTAGACTCAGCTATCAAAGAACTTGCCTCGTCATTGCTAGAAGATACTGCCATCACCTTATGAGAAACTTCAACTGTTTTATCATCAAAAGCAATTCCACCAGATGTTAAACATTCTAGAACAAGTCGAAGACTAAATGCATGATTGGCAAACTCTTGCAGCTCTCCTTCAAATTTGGCTCCTTCTAATGTACTCAAATCCTTGCAAAGATCTGAAATACTAGCATGATCCAGTTTCCCTGCTTCAAATAATGTAACAGCATGAGATTTCAGACCTGCAACCAACAATAAAAAGCAAAATTCAACTCAGAGTACAGTAACTGGATAAAGAACTAAAAAGGAGAATAAAACGAGAAATGGATAATTTGAACAAAATGAGAAAAGCTGACAACAAACTTTAACTCGATTCCATGTCCCAGCTTATAAATGATGAAGACTGTCCACGAACCACGATGAACTTTCCACCGAGACAATAATATGGATAAATATCATCAATGTAAAAATATAAAAAAGCCAAACGGAAAGACGCAGAACCAACCTGGTGAAACTGATCCCATCATAAGATAAGATGTTATATTAGCATCAACCAAGAAAGCTACGCGAGTGTAACCAGAAGATGGACTTGCATTTTCTGTCCACGATATCTCTCTTTCTTGTCCAGCACTGCCATCAATTGAACTGTTCAACAAGCTCGCATTAGCACCATCTTCTTCGTCATTAAGACTGACAAATGGGGGCCCAGATGCGGTTGAAGAATCATGAAGAACAGATCCAGGGTCAATTAACTTTACTGCCCAACCTAATCGACAAGCGAATGATGCAGCAGCCTGTAGCTGAGAAAGGTCAGCCTGTAGAGTAGAAGCTAATTCAGCTACAGTTGAGTTTCCACTTGCGACCACAAAAACAGCGTAAAGCAACCTGAATAATGGAGTTATTTACTTTAAAATCTTAGGTTTTCCACATGATATAATTTTAAGGTAAACAAGGAAAAATTTATTTTGAGAGAATTGTCTTACTCCTCGATGGGGTCTTCATATGACTGCTCCCTGTTAGAAACAAAACCTTCAAGCCTTGAAACTGAATAAACAAAAACATGAAACCAACGAGTTTACGTCTATGCATGAACCTTGTTAGTTTATGCACACTGAATTCAAAATCACATCGTTCATTTCCCTCGGTCTTTTCCTCACGAAATGGAATGGGAAAATATAATGCACAAAAGGAAAATCACCTTTAAACCGATCATCAGGATAAACAGGGGCATCAAAGTATACCAAACCCCTTTGGTAAAGACCCTTTACAACATCCGGATCAAATAAAATAAGTGCATTTGCTTCTTCCTTACAGATTTTGTCAATTGTCGCCGTCTCTTCTTCTGAGAGTTTCTGTGAAGTGGGAAAAATAGGATTATAGAACAACTCCAGTTAACTGCATACACAGCGGCTTATACCTATTCCTTGCTTTCCTACCAATAAAATTGAAGTAATTCACCATACACATCATGCCAAAATGGACCAGCCACATACCTTAAATTCTTCCAACGTAAAGTTGACAAGGCAAACACCCCACCATGGCTCAACCACAAAATCAACAGGTTGTGTTGGTAACATCTCTTTCGCTATTGACTTGTTCAGCTTCCACATAATTTTCTGAAAGAAGAACAGAGGTCAAGCAAAAAATTATGCGTGCAATCGACCTCTGGACATAGCTCAAAGTAAATTAATCGATTGTGCAAGTGTCATCATATCGTACCTTTGATTTACATTTATTCATGATATCAATAAATTCATTTCTTCCAATCCCCGTGAGCCGCAAAGCATCTGCCGCACTGAAGTTTGGAATGCTGTCATAAGGTTGTTCTGCAGAAAACAAAGAAGAGATACAGTGGCGTAACATGATATAAATTGCCATGTTTTTTTCCAGGAAAAAAAAAATTAGCAAGAAAAGGTAAACAAGTACCATTTTTCATGACTTCAAAAATCATATCACAATAGTATCTGAAAGGCGATACTCTCATTACACGGCAAACATACTCTGCAAGGTGATAAGGGAAAAGCTGCAGAAGAAATTTGACATTCAATTACATTAACTTCACAGACATAAGCAGTGGCGGTTGGCCAAGTAAAAAGAAAAAGTCACTGTTTCTGCACCTCAAAAGCATTAGCAAGGACACAGGAAAAGTTCATGTTTAAGTGTACCAACATATAGATACTAAACCATGCTATAATGGCAATTGGCATGAATATGGCATTGCCTCAAATGTACATGATAATGAAAAATAATGCACCTATTTAATTACCCTGCCTCTGCATAACTGTGAGCAAGACCAAATTTATTGAGTCTATGTAACGACTATAATGGTTTTGCCCACCATCCAAGAATTAAAAGATTGACCACCCCAGGAGATACAAACACGTATTCATCTTTGAGAGAGGCTCAAACATAAGAACAAGCATCAAGTAATGCACATACCAGTCACCAGGCTACTGATTGTAATGGATTTTTATCCACCATATAGAATAAGCATAGTACAATTGGGACCAAAACAAATTTTGTCAAGTATGTACTACACCAATTTCTCATTTGTCTGTAATGCTACTCTAGCACTCTCGAAGTCCTTCTTGAAATTTTTTGAGCCTATTAGTAATGAAATATGAAAGACCAACGGCTTCAATTTCATAGGGAAATATCAAACCATTTGAGCACGAAAAGATACAAAAGCAGTAGAAATGTGAATAATTTGTTTGGGTCCTAAAACAGCACAAAGAACTTCCCGTAATACGCACCGCTAAATTCTTCCGCAAATAACGCATCATCTCTTCATAATATTCACCTTCTTTGATAACTTTGCGTGCAAAGCTGGCGTTCCATGGCAATCTCTTCTTTATGCAATGTTCAATAATTCTACAGAAAGGAAACCAGTGAGGTCAAATATTAACCATAGGATATTAGCACGCCACACTTTACCATGATCAGAAAAGGAAACAGAAAGGCTTCCAGAACAATCATACTAAATATTTAAGGTGAGACAGTGATCGATAACTAAACAAGGTATCACAAGTACAATATTGAGTTATATAAAAATACATATATGGCCTCTTTTTGAATGCAAGTCTCTGGCGAGACTTGAGGTTGGGTATTAAGAAAAGAATACTTATGTTGCATGACAGCGGACAAGCAACCATACAGCTAAAGAACAGCACATATTATCGTCACAACATATTGACATCTTTTCCGGAAAATGTTGAACAATTATACTGTACAGTTTTCATAGAGCAGGCATAAAACCCTTGAGATATTGCTCATCAGGCGGTTAGAAACTGACCTCCTGTGCCATTCTTCCTTAGTACCAATGGTGCTTTGAAGACGCTTTGGGAGATTCTCCCAAGTACATTCTTCCTTGATTGCTCTAAAAAGCAGCTGATCCTCAACGGTAGCTGGAGAGCGAATCATATTACCTTTTCACCAAAACACTGAAAATCAACCAACGATACAAAAATAAAAATAATAATAAAAAAAAAACTAAATACAATAATTTTTCAGTTTTGGAGAATGTGAACAGGAACCTAGCATGCGACAAGCACTAAAGTGATTCAACTATAAGCCCTAAGTCGCATACCCAGTAAAATTCAAGGTTCGATCAGTCATTCTTTAAGAATCTATACCTTCAACAGAAATATCTAAGGGCATTATGATCCTTTGCATACTTTCTTTTAATTATTGTTAAGTAATGGGCTTCCATTTCACCTAAAATCTTAGATGTTCGGTGGAGGCGCATTATATTATTTATTATATCCAACACGTCTCTTCACATGTGACATATTTTTAGCCTACTGCAAATCAATATTTTAATTGGGTAGCGGTCAGACTTCAATCCGGAACCTCTTCTGCTCTAATACCATGTAATTCTATTGCATTCAACGACTACTTTATCGTAGTTAATTTTGAAAATCTAGATTTCATTACAAATTTCTTAATTCTGTCCAATTATCAATATACCCAGGTAAAATTCCAATCAGCAGTAACCAGAAGTAATTCTAACTAGGTGGCACTGATTCAGCCCAAAATCCAACAGATCAGCTACATTTCCAAGGTGAAGCATACATATCTATAAACATTCATACTAGATAACCCGTCTGAAATCATAACAGTTCATCCTGCGATAAATTATCATTTAAATTGCAATGAGCATTATCTTTCCAGCTCCGAAAAACACAAACAAACCTAATACTGCATTTCTATTCATCAATGAATGAAATACAAAAAAAAATAACCGAGTATATAAGGGCATTTTCGTCCTTTTCATATTTACATTAACTACTTCCTTGCCATTAATTTAGGAAAATCTAGATTTCATTTCAATGTTCTTAATTCACCCTAATTATAATAACCAAGTAAATTAAACTTTCAATCGGGACTAATTAGAAATAATTCTAAATAATGTCACTGATTCAGCCCAAAATTCAACAGATCAACTACATTTCCAAGGAGAAGCATATATATGCACACACACACACTGATTAGGATACCGATTTTGAAACCCTAACAGTTCATCCTGCAATAATTCAACAATTATATTGCAATGCGAGTAATTTTTCAATTCCGAGCTACAAAAACAAACCTAAAATCGCAACTCTATGCATCAACAAAAGAAACTGAACGAACCATAATATGAAATTATGAACTAATCGAGAAATACACCTGGATATGTTGTAGAAACGTATGAGAGATCGCGATGGGGTTTGAACCTCGAGGAAAGATCTGACAGAGAGAGAGAGAGAGAGAGAGAGTATTGAATTTTCCGCGGGACCCGTGTTAATATTGGCACGCTATTTTCGGGTCGGGTTAGGAGACCCGAATTGTTGTCTGAAACTTCTCTAGCTAAATAACATCTAGGCACCCAAGGTTTGAGGTACAATGAAGTATTGCCTCTGTAGTTTTGGATATTACTAATAGATCCATCGTTTCAAAAATTAGCGTAAGATACCACACTGAAGTGTGGGATACATGCATCCACACACTTTGGTATGATGTTTATAAAACATTGGGGTTCATACATAGTTTAATTTGGGAGGAAAAGGCTAAATTATGATATGTTAGAACTTCTACAATGTGCAAAAATTATTGATATTGCTTTGTCGTTTTTCCTTTAAAATTAGAAGTTTATTTAAATTGCAACATCCCAATGCTAGTCGTCGTACAATCTCTCAGACCGGGGGCACTTTCTCTCTCAGACCAGGGGCACTTTCTATCCCCTCAAACTCCATGACAGTGCAATCTCGGAAGAGAACCACGGGCATGTCAGTTCCAAAGACGAGCTATCGTTCAATAGCCATTTCAACGGATACTATGAATCCATCATCTTGGATTATAATACCAAAGTATCTACTAGCTTCTTCTGTTGTGTGTTGATAAAAGCACCCGCCGTTTACCTGTAGCATTAAGCCGTATACCATTGAACCAGCCACGAAGAACATAGCAGCTATTTCAACTTTTAAGTTGGTTATTGTGAACTTAAGGGTTCGATGCTTTCAGGCCTTAATCAAATTTTTGCTTATTGTTGACAAGTACTTTTCGCAAGCTTTATGCGATTGCAGAAATGTACATAATCTCATTTATTAAGCGACTCATCTGCCATCGGTCACCCTTATCATATTATCATATCATTCAAACTTTAATCGTACCCGGAATGATGGTCGCCCAGTCCCTTAAACTCATGCAAAGAATAGACATATTCTTGTATTATCTTAGTATTAAATCCAATTTGCAAATCTTTATGTAGTTGATCTGTTGATGTAACTCTATAAATGCAAAAGTAATAAAATAACATTTTGATTAGAGCTTCAGCAACAGTGCACTTTTTTCCATAGTAGATAGGGGCAAAACTTCCGACTGTAGGGAGAGGGAAAAAAAACTAAAAAAACATTTTGATTAGAGACTCATTGACTGACTCAGATCTAAAATTATCAAATGTAGACTTAAAGCTGCGATTTGAGAACAAATTACCAAACCACACATTAGCGCATAAATAGAATAGAAACAGCACCTTCAAGTTTCAGTATCAACTTATCAATAAAAGGAAAAAAAGGTATCAGGTATCAAAACCAATAACAGCTACAAACTTGGAATGACAGAATTTAAAAACAAACACCCTTCTCCAAACAAAACCAAAGAGAAGTTGGATCCTATCTTATGTTGGCTCCACCAACAATCATTCATCGTCACGCTTGGGAGCTTCTTTGATCTCGTCAGTCCCATCCTCCTGTATCAAGATCCAGTAATTGTTTATGAAATAGACATTTTTCCATAATCTTATCTCACAAGAACTGGGCAAATAGAGCATATTTTCTAGATTGGAAGAACGCAAACTTCGTGAATAGAAGATAGAGGAAAAGACCCATGCAACTACGAAAAGAATATTAATATCTTATCTTAGCATGCATCATCATATCATAAATGGCAAGGAAAAAATAGTAATTGCAAAAAAAATATAGGGCTAAAAAACAGAAAGTAATACCTGCATGTCTGAGGTCCAAAGAGTGAGGTTGTCCCGCAAAAGTTGCATAATCAGAGTGCTATCCTTGTAAGATTCCTCTCCCAAGGTATCCAATTCAGCAATGGCTTCATCAAAGGCCTTTGTAATAAATCAAGTTAAAAAAAAATTGAGTAGAGCATGGAGCAAGAGAAAAATGACACCAGTCTACTTGTTCTCCAATAAGACTCATGCACCAATATGCTATATGACACAGATATAAGAAGTATGGAACTATGCACTCGATAGTGGGTTGCAAGGGTTGCAATCAATTTAGAATATCATTTACTTTCACCAAGGGGTAAAAGACCACATTAACATCAAGTAGATTGTTCCCAAAGTTCAAAATATGTTTCTTAATAGGGCCATATTGCATAAACAACAAAGGAACGGCATGTCACGAACCGATGAGCTCACCTGTTTGGCGAGATTGCAAGCACGGTCAGGAGAGTTCAGAATCTCATAGTAAAAGACAGAAAAGTTAAGTGCAAGTCCAAGTCGTATCGGATGCGTCGGAGCAAGTTCAGCGTTTGCAATATCCTGGATTTACCAACGCACATATGAGGTTACATTCTGAGAAAAGAAACCAAGAGGAAAAAAAAAAAAAAAAGGAACTGCTAGATTAAAACAAAAAACATAATCCCACTATCGAAGTTGGATTGCATCAAATATCCATAAAATTACAAATTGTTTAGTGCTTCTGGGACTCAAAACATACCCCATTCCTGTTAACTGTAGTATAGCAAAATATCGACGATGAACAAGCAAATCATAGAAGTTGATTAAGAAAGAAAACAGATCATCAAATATACAGCCAAAAGCCATAATCTTTCCATTGCCCCTTTCAAGTCACTACACTAATTCCAAAAGCATCCTATCCACCTTGAACATTGCAAATCACAAGCAGATATAAGCAATTTGGTATACAGCCTCTCGAACCAAAGGTTGATTAGTCACACTGCTGTTGCATAATTAGACTCCTAAAGGTTAACACGGTTGAAAAGGGGAATAAATTTAATAAATTTTTTATGCCGTTTCACAGTTAATATCTGCACATTGGATTGCATAACCGAAATAACTAACAAGTGATTAAACCGCTACAAAACTGAGTGTAGCTGTCACGTCCACAATTACGCAAAAATGTAGAGATACATACACTATTGAGCTAGTTCACAAAACTGAGTGGGATTACATCACAGAGTCGAACAAAGAATTAAAAGCCAGTGTCCATTCCATTAATTTCACTCCACACTTCCGATTCTAAACTTGCAGATCTAATTTCTAGTAAATACTTGAAATTGACAAATCTAAATCAATACAAACTAAAATACCCCAAATTAGCATTTGATACCAAATCACTGCAAAATGCCCAAAATTGACAAAAGTATAGCGATACAGATACATGTGGATTAGTTATTTCCTTCTATCACATAATCATCATAAAACTAAAAGCATTTTCTAATCCACTTCCTTATCTATGCCGTTGCTAATTCCTAAGAGCACCATACAACTGAATTCTTGGCTTCCTTTTTTCTATTAAAACCAAGCTCACACGTAAAAGCACCAAGGCAATGTCAAACGCTCTATGAGCTGATCAGCAATCTACCCCAAACCAGACCTTTCAAAATCAGAAGTAGATCTATGCAAGAGCAATATATTACAATTCACACTCTTAACAAATCTATATCAGCCCAGAAGAAAATAGGCCAAAATTAGCATTTCATATCGAATCACTGTTCAATGTACACAATTTTCCACACTTACACCAAAAGTCTAGCATTTGATACAAAATCACTCTTAAATACTCACAAATATGCATAGATGTGGAGACACATTTACAATTGAGATAGCTAGTTCACTTCAAAATTCTCAATTTAGGCATAACTATATAAATTACAAGCACTCTAAGCTAAATCATCGCAAAAATTAATCAACCCAAAAGAAACGAAACCAAAATTAGCATTCAACATCAAACCACAGAAAAATGGCAGCAACTTCGGATAATTCTAAACATCACAGTTTGAAATTGTGCTTTATATGGAGCAAAATTTGTTAATTGTCACACATCGAATTTTCAATTGTCACATCACTTATATATTGATCCTGCTGTTTATATTGAGCAAATTTGTTAATTGTCCCTCATTGCTTATATATAAATCTGTGTTTACCTTCAGGCTTTTCGCTCAAATATAGAGATACACGTATATGTACCTGAGCAGCCTTATACGCATTAAGGGTGCTCTCTGCAGCCTCCTTCCTCTCGGCCCCGGTCTTGAACTCCGCAAGGTATCGATGGTAATCGCCCTTCATCTTCAAGTAAAAGACCTTCGAGTCCCCAGACCCCGCGGAGGGGACCAGCCTTGAGTCGAGTAGGCCAAGGATGCCGCCACAGATCGAGGACAGCTCGGACTCGATCTTGCCCCTGTACTCCCGAATAGCCACCACGTGACCCTCGTTACCTATGGAAGAAGGAAATAGGATTTTAGAGCATTTAAATCGGTCTTTCTCGTTTATTTTCCAGATCTCACTTTTGCAAAAACTCATTTCTACTACTAAAAATCAACATTTATAATTGCCTACATCAGTCTTTAAATCAAATTTGTTTATATATTATTGTAATGACTATATATTAAACGAGATGTTTTGCTTAATGCTAACTAGAATAAATTATTTTGATAAAAAAAATAAAAATATTTTTTTAATAGATAAATTGTAAAATAATAAATTTAAAAAGATTTCTGTAGCATTTCCCCCGATACATCTAAAAACAAAACTAATGGATGCTATGGCACATTTCTCAGTACTGTGTATATATGTGTATATAAATATAGAGACAGAGAGAGAGAGAGATGATACGATATGGATGTTATTAAAATAACAGAATTAGCCCTTGGATTTCGGTATCTATATCAGTAATTACCCCTTGACTCTTCTTTCTGCTCGATAGAGGAGATGATGCGCCAGGAGGCACGGCGGGCGCCGATAACGTTCTTGTAGGCGACGGAGAGGAGGTTGCGCTCCTCCACGGAGAGCTCGTCGGAGGCGGCGACGGCGGAGGCGGTGACCTTTTCCATGTACTCCACCATCTCCTCGTAGCGCTCCGCTTGCTCCGCTAGCTTCGCCATATACACGTACTGCTCACGGGTTAGATTGTCTTGAGCCGCCATTGGAGAGATTGAGATAGAGAGAGAGAGAGAGAGATATGGGATTCGTAGAGAGAGGGAGAGAGAGCCGTCGGGTTTGGCGGAGTTGATTTTTGGGATTATTATATATTTTATTTGGGAAAACAGTCAAATATTCAGGCAGAGTTTCCCTATATTTTTTATGCCCAAAACAAAAAATAATTATATACAGTATCCTCTGTTTTGGGACACTATATATCTTTACAAAATCAAAAGATGTTATAAATATTATTCTTGTTATAAATTATATTAGAAAATAAATATAATAATTTACAAAAAAATAAAATACAATATCAAAATTTACATGATTCAACCTCAAGTTAATTTAGACCTATTTTACGGGACTAATACTGATATATACTTTTATTTATAGAAAAATATGGATTATAACATGATATAACATATAAAATAAAACTGAAAATCTAGATAAAAAATATCCATTTCCACTCATATTTTTCTTACCTTTCCTCTCTCTTTTTAATATTTTTCTACGCTTTCATTTTGCACTTTGTTATCTCTGAGTATCATTTCTTCTTCTTATATTTCTCTTTTTTTAGGCAAAGTTATGTGTTATAAGTCAATGTGGTGGATCGTGCTTGCACAATACATAATATTTGTATTTAATAATTGAATTTCATGTTTGCATCAGTCTCAGTAAAATATCACACCAATTAATATTTTATAATACTCCCCCTTGGCTGATAAAATATTATTCAAACTGTTATCTCCTCCTGATTTGAATGATGATTGTAAGATTGTAAATCATTAAATGTTTATATGAACGATTGTTGTTTGAGAGTTTCATCAATATCTTTCACTGTTATAAATTTTATAAAGATCTCTGAATAGTTTTCAAATATATATTGATCAACAAGTAGTGATCAATTGTATTGCCTATATTGAACCATCATTCAAATAGAATCATATGATATTTCGTGCAGAGTTTTAACACCCATCAGGTGATGTCTTTGATGGCGGAAAGGATTATCGATGGTGTTGTTAACTTACCTCCAGATCTTGTGTTTGAGTCCGGCACAAAACACAAATAAACTTTTGCTTCATTTTTCTTCATCAAACAATCAAATTTATTATGTTACGATATCTTTATATCCACAGGCATTACACAGATTCTATAATATATTTTCCTAAGCAATATCTGTAAGAATCATCATATTTGTTATTGGTGTATAAAACTTTTGCATCACTTTATATAAATCTTCACTTTCTATTATGTGTAGCAGTAATCAATGTGATACAATGTGAATACATTCTGAAACATTTATGTTCATCAATAAAATGATATTGTTATCCCCTTGATTGGGAGAAGTATAGTATAACCAAACAATAAGTTCAACACCTTTTGAGCTTTTGTATGTATCATCCATGTACACAGATGGATAATTTATCCCACATCGAACTTGTATAAGAGTTATCATGCCAATATGTAAAAGTAAAGTACTAACTCAATGCAGACATGTTTAGAAGTATATGATATTCAGATTTGATCTTGTTGTACAAAATGAGATTCGGGAATACCGATTTCTATACATGTTTTGTGCATTATAGTTATGAAATTAAATAATTCCAAATTTTAATTTAGAGGTTTACTAGCAACTCTAATTTTGTTATTTGTATGATTAAGCCATTTAAGCCATAATATAGTTAAGTCATTTATTTACTTTATTCAACCATTATATGGCATCAACTTTAGATATCTTATAATCACACTTTCAAGTTACTTTCGCTCCACAATAATGGTATAATCAATTAACTTTAAGG
>MKEJ01036337.1:0-16536 GCA_001753735.1 Embelia ribes
GAAATTTAATGAGAGATTGAATTCTCATTTGATGCAAAAAATTTGGGTCTACAAGTTGTCTCTTATTATGGATTTGATTATAAGGGATTTTAAGAGAAATCACATGAGTTCTCGTGCAGGAAAGACTATAATTTTCTGTATTAGGCATGCCATTTTGGGAGAATGCCAAAATTTAGAAAATACTCAAGATTTCGAGGTTGGCGAAGTTTGTTTGGTGTTCAACCGAATCGTGGGAAGCTAGGAAACCATTTGCTAGTGGCCAAATAAACAAAGACAGTAATACACTACGTTGTTATTAGTTGTAGTGTTGTGCAAACAATTTAGCGACTTGAACCTTGAGGATAAGGTTCGCTTTGAAAGGGAAAGGAATGATTATGGTTCAAAGGTCCAAATTCAATGGGTTCTAGAAGATATATTAGCATTGATTGTTATGGGCACCAAATAAGGGATATATTTTGGCAGTTACAAACTATTTCTATACAATTCTTTAATTGTCATTTACTCTTTGATTATGTACGGCCAAGAATAATTAACCTTTTAATGATTTCGTTTACAAGCTCGAGCCTATAAAAGCTTGTTTACAAGCTTGAGCCTATAATAGAGAGTTAAGCGCTTAAGTATAAATTTTCTTGACACCGTGAATTCAACTATGGTTTCTCTTGTACCGTGAGACAAAAACAATATCAATAGAGACATTTGTCTCCAATTAAGTACGGTGTTTCATCGAATTCACATGAAAAAAGTTACTCAATTTAGGTGCTAAAATTGGAATGAACTCAATCCTCGATTTCCATTTTTATCTCCAATTTTCGCAAGGAAGATGATCACTCTATGAATTCTTCCTCATTTTAGTACATTCAATACCGTCCTATATGTACCCGGAAGGGTGCCTTCACATAGCCCTCAACCCTCCCATCGCACAGATTTTACCAACATATAAAAAGTCACGTCATCATTAACAAAATCATATCCAACGACTAGTTGCATTACCTGCTTCCGTTTGCTACCACCAAACAGAACGATAAGTCATTTGTCCGACCATGTGTCCACGTCGGTATAACAATGAAATGCTACAAAGTAAATAACAATGCATATATCCCGTTTTGCAATTACAAAAACCAATTATCTATCAAAGGTTGTAGCATTTTTCGCATTCATGCACCCACAAATGGAAATCACATAAGAAAAAAAAATCATGATAAGAAATTTACATAACGAAAACTAATCCAACGGCAAACCCACCACTCAAGAATAAAGAGATAAAGTACTACTTTCCAACCTTATGCTCAACACCCCCGAGCCTCAAACTCGTGCAAAAGGAACTGCAATAAATAATTCTTGTATTCCTCGAGTATACCCCTGTGTTTTTTTAACTTATTATGCCCCAAAATGAACAACGATGCACGAGATATCGTCTTTGCTGTCTCTAGACAATGCTTCGAGTGCTAATTGCTTAGCAGCTTTCTGCGGGTCCTTTATCCTCATTGCTATGTTCACAGCTTCTTGGTTGTCCATGACCTAATTTAAGCAAAGATAGTTTTAATAAATAAAAATTACAAACAAAAAATATGGTAAGATACTCCCTCCATTAAGTAGAAAAGATTGTTTTTTTATTTTTTTACCCTAGAAAAAAGACATAAATGTAAACTAAGTATTAGATCTCTTATCCAATGCCAATACAGAGGCAGAATCGAAAGTCAATACAAAGAGCTTGCGGGGTTGTAACTTTGAAGTAAAAAGCTGTAGTTATTTTCAGACCAAGAAAAAGCTAGATGAATCGAGCTTAAACTTCTAGTATCATAGCATGATTCTTCCCAAAGTGCCATGCAACACCATTTCGGGGTCATTTTTAGTTTTCTTTCCTTGTTCTTTTACGAGAAGTATGTCTTATGGATATCTCTTTTCTAATTACCTTCCATAAACCGTCACTTGCAAGAATGAGAAGATCCGTGTCGTCATCAATATCAGCGCTTGTTACATGGGGATCTGACCGCAGGTGTGTTTTCAGGTTCTTGTCTCCGAATGCACGAGAAACAGCCAGTTGCCCATCCACTCTCGCGACATCCCCTGAGATAATTAAGCAATAATCGTGTTTATATTTACGTACTAAAACCCAAATAACCCCCATGAAGTGATATAGCTTTGCATCTCATTGAAACACAAACAGATTCAACATTAAGTACCTCAAAGAACGCTCTCATGGCGAGGTGTTACTAAAGTTTTAGAAATACTACCTAACTTTTGAAAACACTATCCTTTCGAAAACGCATGTTGAAAACTCAAATAAACATGCTTCCAAAAATTATATGAGCATAAAGAAACCCCAAGGAAATTGTCTATTTGATTTTATTTACAAATATCCCATGAATTGATATCTTTTCTAAGTTCATTGAAGAAGTTTGTATATTCGATACGTTCAACATCCCCATCTTTTTTTGTTTGTCCATCGTCGTATTTATTGTGCATACAAATATCAACAATTAAAAAAAATAAAGAAACAAAAAGCAGAATTATATTTCATTCTAACATTTGATATATAAAGGGGAAAAACCTAAGAATGGGAATATATTACAAGATAAATTTGAACGATTAAAATCTCCTTAATATTGACAACTAGATAAGCTTTTACGTAAAGAACAGGAGAAAACAACAGAAACAATATACCTGGCATATTTGAGACAAATCCCCCTTTGTCCTCAATACTGTCACGCTCGGTATTGGGCTCGTGATCTATACTAAGCTGAATGGCCTGCCCTCTCCTCGAAAGGACCGCCCTTGAATCTCCGACATTAGCCACCCAAAGCCTTCGACCATTCACAAGAATCGCTGTCACAGCGGTAGATCCTCCCCTACCCAACTCGGGCTTGTGCGACAAAATTGCTTGATCTGTCGACTCGTAAGCTTTAATAAGGGACCTATTTGTGTTGGTCCAAAACTCATCCTTAAAAAAAAAAAAAATCAACATATATTGTAAAAATACATATGTCTAAGGAAATGATGTCTGCAAGCATTGGTGGCAAAAATTGATTTTCACTAAATAAGTGGACGGTCTGTGAGGCCACCACTAAGATGCCATAATGAGAAATCTCTATCAAGTGAAAAAGTGCTAATGTACCCAAGCCAACCAAAAAAATTTTTATACCCAAAAGTTAATATATTGCTTGGTATTTTTTTTTCCCTAAGCTAATCAGGAATTACATAAAAATAAAGGACAAACGACCCCAGTAGGAATCATGCTAAGGGCTTGGTCACAGGACTGACTGACCACCCCCATATAGAATAAAGCACATACGAGATGTGAATGATAGACTAAGCAACAAAATAAAATAATGCTCGATTTAGTACCAGAGTGAGGATATTGTTTTAATGGCTGCCCAAATCCATCGAATTGTTAAAGAAACCGCCCTTACCATTAACGTAATTGGTCTAAAACGTCAGCTTGGTGCCAACTTGAGCAAATGTTCCTTTAAACCAAAAATCAACCTATTTGGGTCCCAATGTCTGCAATACCTTAGGTTGGGGTACAAAAGTAGAATTATCCAAATCAAATATCATTTTAATCCAAAAACTAAACCTCTTTAAGGATGTTGGAAAATAAATGCTTTTGCAGATAAGCCGGCACACTATCCCCAAGGTGCCCGTCAAAAATAGCAAAGAGCCCAAGTTCACGCCCTTGGTGTTGAATGAATTTAGCGACATGATAATCTTCCATGGGATGATTTGCTTTCCCTTTTACGAGATCAAATCCATACTTGATAGGCCCTTTTTGGCTTCTGCCTTTGCCGGAGGCCGAAGACGATTTCTGAAGAAATAAGAACTTAAATTCAGCACATTGGATACAATTCTAGCATAACATTAGGCCTCAAGATATAGAACCATCGCTGAAAACAAAGAAAATATCTACTTCTAACTCATAAGGTTATGAACCAGCTACAACTGAGCTGATCTAAAAAGAAAGGATGTAGCTTCCAAAATAAAGGTAGATAATTAGTAGTCAAATCCTCGGGGGGCATATAAGATTTCTTCAATTACAATTTATAGCTGAAGTTTCATATTTTCTCTGTTTTTTATAGGCATATCCGACAATGTTTCTAGTGCTAATTATATAGAAGTAAATTTCCACATAAATAACTAGATCCACCATGCTTGGTTATCAGTCACTGAAACTGTCCCAAATCTGAAAACAAAAATTGTTGCCTAAAACAGTTTCTAGAGAATTGTCCGGAAAACAACCGCAGTTTTATTGGCCAACATAGAGATGATTCCGTAGGTTCAGAAAATCTGTCATGAACAAAAATCAAACAAAAGCGGAAGTAAAGGACTTCTCAAAAGTTCCGTTGTCCCAATCCCAAAACCAGCGAAAATTCAGAAATCTGAAAGTTCCGAATACGCAAGTGAAGATGCCCTTGTATTTAAACACAATCCAGGAAAGTAACTATAAACCAGTTGAGATTTTCCATAGAAGATCAATATATAACTCCATTTTGTTAAAGCTTTTCACACAAACAGCAGTTCAAATAAACACCAAGTATATACTTATGTACATAACATCTCCATCAATATGCAAAATTCCACTTTTTCTCAAGGGATCATCTATTCAACTGCAGCAACCTAATGTACTAAATTAAAATTAGAAATACAAATAAGTACTTGAGAACAAAAAGTGGTTGCAAAATTGAATTTAAAATAACCCAAGGGGCCAACCTTGGCCTAGCGGTCTTATGTCCAAATCGGACGGCGCAAGCCGATACGGAAACCACATATATAAAAAAAAAAAAAAATAAAATAAAAAATAAATAAAAAAATCGACAAACATGACTTGAAAATATCGTGGAAATGCGATGTGTTTTATTCATAATTGAAAATTTAGCGATCTATCAGAAGACAAAATCTGAAAATATAATTATGAATACAATATTTTAAGTAACCTATATGTCAAGATTAAATATTAATTTTATGAAAATATAATTTCTCATTATTTTGAATTTTCTTGTAGAAAGTAAAAAAACTTGGGAGCGAATTAATGTATGAGTTTTGGAACGGAAAATTTCCGTAGCTGTAAAGGTAATTCAACAAATATAAACTTGTAAAATTCAAAGATAAAAAAATGAAATTTTTATTGATAAAATAATTGAGCAAATAACATCAATAAGACCAGACTATCATCACTCTTCCTCAATGGCCTCAATTTTAGTATATATCATCACCATATGAATACATGTACACATCCTCAATCAAAAAGCCAACTCTATTTCCCCCTAGGATTTTTAGAAAATTAGCCAAATACCACCAATAAATTGTGCACATTGCTCGGTTTCTTCTTAAAATGAACAACAATAACACCTGCCTAAATGACAATTTTAGAAGAAATTAAAATGAAGGAACAAGAGGCGAGGAAGACGAACGCGAGAGAACAATGGTGAATGAATGAACAAATAGAATTTGCAAAATGGACCTAAGTTGCATCTCCTTGAGATGATCCAATGGCATTGGCTCTTGATGAGATTATTTTTGTGATTCTCCAATTTATGTTAGATTTAACTCGTAACAGCGACGTGGCATGGTTGGGGGAAAATGATTGTAACGGGTATACAGCGACGAGTGGTATATCCTAGAAACTGTAATGCCTCACCGATGACTCTAACCCCTCCCGGCTCGGGCAGACCATTTCTTTGACCCGGTTGCCATTTTTGTAAATTTTGAAAGTTGGGACGATCCTCACGTTCTCAGCCATAGCAATCGCGTGACTCTGCTCCACATCCACCTTTATGCAAGAAAAAAGGAAATTAAACACGATAAAGATATTCTTAAGTTAACATTCTCTTTTTTTGTTATTTGTTATATAGCTGTGGAGTTAGAGACATGATATAAAATGCAGGCGAGTTACCTTGAGAAAATTGATTGAGGGGTAACGCGCACATAGTGAATCGAGAAATGGAGATATCTGCTTACATTGTAGATTGTTTGTCGCTTTGAAGTGGACTACAGAAGCACCTGCAATACAAATAGTGTATTTTATAAGCCAATGCAGTTCGAGAGGGAGAAAATTTTCTTAGTAGTACAACAGTCACGGGTCTGGGATAACATTCGACCAAAAATTTGACACAGTAGTTTATCAGTTTACAATATTATCAGTCCTAAATTGTTGCGAGTTCGAAGAAAATAATCAAACTTTTAGGAGAAATAAGCAAAGTTTATTGGAACATGATAAAAGTAATAAGGGAGTTTGGTAAGTTGAATAAAACAAGACTGACGTACCAGGAGAAGAAATGGCAGCCCTGAACTGCTCAAGACCCGATACTAACTCCACTTCTCCACCAAATTTCATATTGTAAACCTCTTCTCCTCGTGATTTTCTCAAAGCAACTTGTGCGTGAAACAAATTTTCCGCCACTTCATTGTCATGTGGGAGCTCCCTTCTCAAGGCTTCGTAGTCTCTCACAGCTTCAACCCACCGTTCAAGCTATATAAACGTAGTATGTATGCAATCACGATATTGAAACAATGTTTGCAAGAAAAATAACTTTAGTTTTGGAAAAAACACAATTTGTTTGTCAAAAAAAAAAAACCGATTCCTACCTTGCTGTTTGAGGCAGCCCGTCGGAGGAGGGCTTTAGTGTAACTAGGTTGTATACTAAGAGCTTTATTACAATCATCAACAGAATGTTCCCATTGCCCAAGCTTATACCAACAAGCGGCTCTATTACAATAGAGAACCGAGTTTGAGGGATCGACCCTTAGACCTTCGCCATAAGCAGAGCAAGCTTCTGTATACCTTTCGGATTTGAAGAGATCATTGCCACGCATACGAGCTCTTGATGCTAGCCTCACATTGTTGAGCAAAACCGAGACTTCAATATTTCGAGGATCAATTGTTCCTGCTTTCTCAGCTAATGAAACTGCATTTTCAAACCTGCAACAATTCCATCATCCATCCTCACTGTCCCAAATGATCCTTACGAATGAGGAGATATCAGATCAATCGGATTTGGAAATTTCAAGTTTTCAGTACATAAGTAGTCCAGGAAGCAAGTACTTTATAAAAGAGAAGTGACAATCCCATTATCACCTTAAATCGTGTAACATAAAATCCAGAATACTGGCATTTTCTAAAACCAAATTCTTTATCCAAATCTCTTAATGCAAAACAGCCTCATTCCTAGTTTCCTACTATTTTAGGGATAGATCTACTTTTCTAGCCAAACCTTGAAAACAATATCTATTATGTAGACCAACCTAGCGTAGCGCACAGATGCCTGGATGTTCAGATGCCCGGATGTTTATAAATTGGTCAATTTAGTATTACAGTAACGGTTTCCATTAATGTTTTGAAGAGTTTCCATCATTTTGGAGTTGGATAATTTATTTTTTTTTCAAGGATAGGATATGGATTTTGTACATTACTGTGGAGGTACGAAAATGAAATTGGTTCAAAGGTATGAGTAAAACAGTAACATTGTCCTTGCTTTAACGAGACACATTTCTTCCACTCACCTTCCAAAAGCCATCTCAATTTGGGCCCGGACAAATGAGAAATATGCTACTGAAAGCATACCAAAGAACTTCGACTGAGAGCTAGACAAATTCGACTCCTCACATTTAGGAACATTTGATAGGCTCGTGCTAGCTTCCTCTAGTTGATTGAGCTTTAAGAATGCTTCTGCTTTACAGGCATATAGCTGTAAATTATCACAAGTTCAAATTTCATGCTCTATTTCACCAAAAAACTAACATAGAAGAACAGTTTGAGATTGACACATATGCACATTCTCTACCTGAGGAGAGGAATCGGCTCCAGCGGCAATGGCAGCATCGCCTTCCCTCAAGACAGTTTTCCAGTTGCCTACTTTCCGAGCATCGGTGCATTTACTTAAATGCATTTCTACGTCTTGTAATTTGTGCAACTCCTTTGGATCAGGATGATAACCGGGGAAACAAAGGTGCCTCCTGGCATTCTCAACCTGTCCTAAGCTGTCACCCTAACAAGAATTAGATTGCTGTGATTGTACATGTAGACGAGAAATAATGGAAATTATAATCGCTTAAACAATGAAACAATGATAAAATCGCTAAAACTGGATTGTTTGAATAATTTCAGTCACAGATCAAGACAGCACAAAACAAAATTCCAAATCCAAACCCACATTCCTTAAATCTCCGCTAATTCATATGAACAAAACAAATTAATGAAAGATTTGGCCTTTTTCAACCATCCACATAACGAATTATTCACAAAATCAAATGACAATTAATCTTGACTAAAACCACATTGCTGAGAACTTCCACAGATTCATACAAAACAAACAAATAAAAAAGTTAAACCTTTTTCAACTCTAATCGAAGATTCACAATACAAATTATTAGGAACCAAAAGCAGCACAAAATCAAACCAAAATACAATCTTGATTAAACCCACATTCCTTAAATCTCCACAGATTCATAAAATAAAGTAAACTAATCAAAGACTTGTTCATTTTCAACTCTAACCCAGATTCCACAAAACGATTTAAGAACCAGATGGAGCACAAAATCAAATGAAAATACAATCTTGATTAAACCCACATTCCTTAAATCTCCATAGATTCATAAACCAAAACAAACTAATCAAATAATTAATCTTTTCCAGCTCTAACCCAGATTCCAGAAAACAAATTATTAAGAACCGAAAGGAGCACAAAATCAAATAAAAATGCAATCTTGATTGAACCCTAATAACTCACCGAATGAAGATCGATCCTAGCCGATGGTGTGCCTTAACATAGTCGCAATCAAGCCTAATCGCCTCCTCGAACTCCCTCACCGCCTCCACAAACCCCCTCATCGCCGTCAGCGCCACCGCCTTGTTGAACCTATACGTGGCATTGTTCGGCGAAATCGCAATTGCCCGATCATATAATCCAACAGCCTCCGAAAATTGCCCTATCTTGTACTTCTCATTCCCTATCCTCTTGAATTCCTCTGGATCCGCCACTGATGAAGCCTCCCTTGCGGGGCCATAGCCACCACCGCCCCGCATTATACTTCCGTGGCCGTAGTTCCCGGTGCCAGACCCCAACACGTCGGTCTTCGTGCTCCGGCTTGCCATACCCGTCTTCAAGACCCGACCCGAGGGGCATATATTCCCCGCGGGGAGCACATTCACGGTGGGGGAAGTCGCGCTGGAGTTTGAAACCGGGTCGGGTCGGGTTTGACCCGATTTCAACCCGCGCGAAAAAGTCGGGGAGCTCTCAACCGATCCCGAGAGCTCCCCGGAGTGGCTATTGGTCCCAGATTCGGGTCTTCTGGTGGGGCCGGTCCGACCCGAGACCGAGCCGGATGAGCTGGAGCTACTGCTAAGGGTGGGTCCGACCCGGGTCCGTAAAGGGGAAATGGGCGACCCGATATCGAGTTCTCTGAAATCGGGTTTGTTGGTGGCATTGTTGGAGTTCAATAGAGTGTCTTTGAATCGGGCAGAGAGGGTATCGAGTCGGAGGTCCGAATCGGGTTTACCCGACCCGGAATGAGCCATTTTGGGTTTTTCTCTCTAGCTATTTCTCTCTCTCTCTGGGTTTCGGGTCGGGTTATCACCAACTGATGCAATAGAGTGTAGTAGAAGCAGAGACGGGTTACCACCAACCTGCCATTTCTAGAGCGAGAGAGAGAGAGAGAGAGAGATGGGGATCTCGTGATTTAAAGCTAGAAGCAAAGAATGTGAATGTTAGGATATAGATACAGAGAGAGAGAGAGAGAGAGATTGGAGATGGAGAACAGAGAAATGGAGAAGGGTGGAGAAGAGAAAGGGTTTTTATTTATTTATATATATATTTTTTTTTTCTCTTCTCTCGCCTGCAGCTTCACGAGACTGGTTTCACTTCTCTCTCTTTAAATAGGGGGAATTACAGTACCGGTCTCCATAGTTTAAAAAAAAAAAAAAATTTATTTGGCCATCAGAGTTTCTTAAAACACTAAAATGTCCCACCTTTTGAAATATAGACGGATATATCTTGTCCTACCCTCTCATAGTTTTTTTTCTTAATAAAAAAATAAATGATTCACATACCGAGTATCGACAATTTTGCATTTAAGTATCTTGTCTATTACGCAGCAAATTTTTCTACTTTTATACAAGGCAAAGCACAATATATTTTCATAGAAATATTTGTGCATTTTTTGTGTTTCTGTACATATTATTGATACGTAACATGAAATTGATATCGTGTTCATGGTAGGAGAAAACTCCCTTGAAATGATTATAGAATGACTTTATTACTTTGGAAATTTTTCATATAGAACATTTGATCCTTTTTTTTTTATCATTTAAGATGATATGTAATAAGAGTCAAATCTATAGCATTTTGTAAACATGGAGACCATTACTCTTCCAATTGAAAGTATAAGGACCAGATATAACTTTTCTTAAACTAGGTGGATCATTTCTGTAGTTATTCCTTTAGTAATTACTTAAAATACTTTTTTGTGAATAATAATAATATTAGTATAACCATATTGAATGATGATGACCTGTTCTAGATTTCAGTTCACAACTCTATTTCTAAAATGCGATATAAATTCTCAAATCGATATGCTCCAATCTATAAATATATGAAAGTAGAGATAAGTTATATTTGTACTTGCCCATATTTTTAAAAATTGGCAATCATTAGTTTATTGCTTAGAAGTGAATTCCAATTGTACCCTCGTGGTGGTCATGCGTGGTGGTGGTGGTGGAGTTTGATAAATTCGTATATATAATAAATTATAATGAGTAAAATAAAAGTAATGTAAATGGCCAAATTACTCCTTTTTCTATTGTAATTTGACGTATTAATTAAAAGTCTATTACTTTATTATAGGTACAAATTTTTAATTAATCGACCAAGTAAAAGTAATAGTGTCTCATAATTCAATAGGTACATGTGACAAAGTTAAATACACCTAAAGTAAATGGGATTTTTTTGAATCTCTAAATATAAAATTATCATTATGACTGTATTAAACCATTGTAACTAAAGTATGGCTGAGTCAATAGAATTTTAATTTCCCAAGCACCAAAATTTGATCTTATAGCATTAAATGACCATGTGCGGATAAAATGCTCCATGTTCTCATTCAATTAATATTATCAGATTTTATATTCTCACTTAATAATTTATCAAGAAAAATAATTCTCATTAATGGAAGTTATTAAATAATAAATAATTTGTGAGACATAAATTGCGCCTTTATACCATTGGCAAATCAGAATATATATAATCAAGATTTTTTAAGTTTCAAATAACATAAGCTCTACCATATTGTACAACTTTTATAAATTATTTTTCTAATTAATCTTCTTTCCTTATTTAAAGTTTCCCAGGAACTAATTAATGTGAGGGGATAAAACCTTCAAAACTATGAAAAAAAGCATATAATTAAGTTAGACAATAAAAAGACTATCAAAAACAAAAAAGTTATGACAATAAAAAATGAATGAACTTTTTTATTACAAAAAATAAGAATATGTGGAAAGTGGATTATTACTACGTGGTTGTATTTGCACATTTTCAGCAGCTGCTGTGTTCTCACTCATTCGCAAAACAAAAATGTCCCCTAACACGTGGCAAGGTTTTATTGGATGGGCTGCAATAATATGGGCCCTAGTCGTACCGCAGTACAAGTCCAAGAATATAACCAATCTAGACCGTTCATCATCTCTCATCATCGGCTCAGGATAAACGTGATCGCCGCTTTGTGGGTCCATTTGTATACCCTGGACACACCGCAGATTTGCTCATCTATTTATTGTGCATATACAAGCATGAGTTTTTTAGGATTGTGCATTTGGTATTTCAATAAAAATAATTACGGATACTTTGCATTTAATTATCTTTGTCATTGCTAAGAGAGAATATTTTAAAAAAAAATTATATCATTTGTTCTTTGCAATAGCAAAAAATTGAATATTGTTCGCTATTAATAATGTCGAAAATAAATGTATATTTTTTTTACAGTTTGCCAATGTTAATGGTAAAAATCAAGTTTTTTTTAGTTTACCAATGCTAATGGTGAAAATTAATTAATTATTATTATTATTNNAAAACTATAAAAAAAAATAAAAAATTATTACAAGTATTTTTCTTTTTATATTCATTACTTCCTGTATTCAGTATTCAACCGAATAACGAAGTCAACATATGTTATTTCAGTTTGAAACATAAAAAAATTGGACTATAATCAACGAAAGAAAAATATAAAAACACGTATCAACAATTGCATCACGGATATATATATTTATTCATAATTTTGTTGATATGTGTTTTTCTTTCGTTATGCATATCCGTAATGCAATTGTTGATACGTGTTTTAATATTTTTCTTTCGTTGATTATAATCTAGTTTTTTTTATGTTTTAAACTGGAACAACCTATGTTGATTTCGTTATTGGGTTGAATGCTAAATACAAGAAGTGATGAATACAGAAAGGAAAATGACTATAATAAGTTTTTTTTTTATTTTACACTTTTCAGTATTTCACTATTAGTAATGGCGAACCAAAAAAAAAAAACTTGATTTTCACCATTAACATTGGCAAACTATAAAAAAATAAAATAAAATAAAAAATAAAATAATTTTCACCATTAGCATTAGAACTGTGAAAAAAATTTGATTTTCGCCATTAGAATTGACGAACTGAAAAAAAATATATTATTTCTCCATTAGTAGTGGCGAACAATATACAACTTTTTATCATTACCAATGGTGAATAATAGAGAAATTTTTTGGAATGTTCGCCATTAGCAATGACAAATATAATTAGATGCACCATATTCATAATTATTTTTGCTGATATACCATATGGGCAATTTGGGGGGCTACATGCCCCAAAATTGCAAAAAACCCTAATATTAGTACCCACATGAACTTGTACTTTCCCCCAATATGTGTGTTTTATTTAAATCAGTGTTATGCTTGAATAGTTCTTTTTGGACCGTCTTTAATTATTTAAGTATTTTGGTAAAAATTGTCTCAGATTTATTTGTCATTCATGCATACATACATACATACATACATACATACATATATTTATCTTTGGTAGCATTATTTGAATTAGTCCTCTAGACCTTTTCCTCTAGCTCAATCCATCTATTATTCGGTAGCATAAGAATCCGTTATTGTTGACACATAGCATAAAAAAAATATGCCAAAATAATTATCACGATGAGCAAATCAATGTGATTATTTAGAAATTTATTTCAATAGATCATTGATTTGTAAGTTTTTTCTCAAGTCTTTAACTATGCCTTTTTACCTGCTTCTTTTATTTTCTTAGTAAAAAAAAATAAGGGTGATCAGATATTATGGCTCATTTCAAATGTAGGTGGTACGTAGTATATATTTTTAGATTGTGCATACAAGCATGAATTGCATAAAGTTGTCAAAGATGGAATGGTTGTGCCAAATTTTAGGAAATGGTTGTGCCAAATTGGGAGGTTGTGAAGAATAAGGTAATGGCTTCTCAATGTTTTTATAGATGAGATCCGGGGTACATGAGAAGTTATTCAAGAGCCCAAGCCCAAGTCCAAGAAGAGGAAAAGGGGATGGATGATGAGGTACAGACATTTTCGGATTCCATTAATATAGTCCAAATACTTGATGAATCAAAAATATTGGAGGGAAAAGAAGTTATTTCCGAGATTTTCCAAACACATGCTTACACTCGAAACAATCCCAAAACTCGGAGAAATTTGACCACAATGGGAAAATTAGGGATCAAGTACGATATTCTCTCACACCTTAAGCAAATCCTTTCATTACTGGGCATATATGATACACTTCAAATGTCTTTGAAATTTTGTAAATATTCGATATATGAAAAAGTCTCACAAGAAAGATGGTACCATATATATCTACGGTAACATTCGGGGATAAGGATATGTATTATGAGATTTCGAGACATAACAGATATTTGTTCATCACTAGCATCATCCATGGAGTGAAAACCTCTAGGTTTATGATAGATGGTGGTTCGGTGGTAAACTTTTTACCTAAAAGAGCCTTGGGTTTGTTGAGTATTAGATCATCGCACTTATGGCCAAGCCATTTGGTCATTCAAGGGTTCAACCAAAATGAACAAAGGCCAATTGGTAAGATTATACTGCAAACAAAGTTTGAAAACATAGAAGAAGAAATGGAATTCTTAGTCATCAAATGTAGATACATCATACAATGCGTTGTTGAAATGTATATGGGTACATAATCATAATGTTGTACCATCTACTTACACCATCAATACATCAAATACCCATTGGCTTCAAGAAAAGAAGGCACAACCATAACAGATTATGATCCATTCAGTGGCATAGAAGCTTATTATGCTGATGCACAATTTTATCCCCGGTCCTCACAAAAAGGGGAGCAAAATGCAAAAGAAGGCAATGTTGCTCGGAAAATTCAAACGGTGAAAGTATTTAGATATATACCCAAGTCTTAGAGAAAACCGGGGGCAAAACCTTTGGTTCCTAAAGATCCGACCACAAAGTTAAAGGGTTAATTTGTTTTGCCTTTAAAAAAAATTGAGTGTTCCTACATTGATACGTACAACAAGTTTGTTGTTCCCCCTAAAAGAAAAGGTTCGAAATTAATCCATTTTCATGCAATGGGGGATTTTGATCGGAAGCTGAGTTATGTTAGAAGAACTAGCATATTGAATGTACGAAGGCTCAATTTCAATACTAGAACGACCAAAATGCTCAGGAAATCCGGTTTGAATTCAGAAGCAAAATTTTTTAAATATGGCCAAACCTTCAATGCTTTGTTGACGCCTTCACAAAAAGAAGCGTTATTCCATGGGGAATGTATAGTTGAACCAAGGAAGGGATGGGATATTCTAATAGTCTTTCGGCAAATATAGTCACTTCGAAATCGAAAGATGAGGAAACAAATCCTGCACCTATTGAACTGGAAGATGGAGGACAAGCTAAAATAGATGAACTCCAAGAAATAAACGTTGGCAATGAAAAAGATAGAAAAACAATCTTCATTATTGTGTATCAACACCAAATGAAGCTCGAAAGTATGTTTCCTTCCTTAAGTATTACAAATACATTTTTGCTTGGAACTATACTGAAATGCCGAGTCTTGACCCAAATATCGCACTAATTAAGTTTACAAATAGCTCTAGTAAGAAACCTGTGAAACAATCCCAAAGGTGAACTCGACCAGAGTTGACTGCTCGAATTGGATCCAAAATCGATAAACTCATAAGAGTTGATTTCATTAGAGAAGACAGATATCCGATTTGATTGGCAAATATAGTTCCGATCAAGACGAAAAATAGTTAAATCCGAGTTTGCATTGAGTTTTGGGACCTAAATGAAATGATGCTTGCCGAAAAGATGATTTTCCTTTACAATTACTAAGCTTTTAGTCGATGCAACAACTGGATATGAAACTTTATCTTTTATGGATGGGTATTCGAGGTACAATAAAATTCGCAACTCAAAAGATGAGAACAACATTCTGAAATTGTAAAGGGAAATTTTGTTATAATGTTATGCCCTTTGGTTTGAAAAATGTCGGAGCTATATATTAAAGGGCAATGACAAATATTTTTGGAAATATTCTTCACAAAATCATTGAGTGTAACGTTGACAAGCTTTCTATAAAAATAAAGAAGAAAGGTGATCATCTGGAAGATTTAAGGGTGATGTTTGATTGTCTTAGACAGTTTCAACTTAAGATGAACCCTCTAAAATGTGGATTCGGGATTTCATCGGAAAAATTTTTGGGGTTCGTGGTCCACAATATGGATATTGAAATTGACCCCTTAAAAATAAAGGATATATTTGAAATTCCACCTTCGAGAAACTTGAGAGAGTTGAAAAGTTTACAAGGCAAATTAGCCTACATTAGAAGATTCATTTCAAACTTAGCTGGTCGTTGTCTAACATACTCGAGACTGATAAAGAAATGAGTAATGTTTGAATGGGACTAAGCCTATCAAAATTCATTTAACAACATTAAAGATTATATTCTCAAACCATTAGTTTTCATGAGTCCGATCAAAGGGAAGTCATTAATATATATGTAATTGTTCTTGATTATTCATTGGGGGCAATGTTAGCTCAACATAATGAGTAAGATAAGAAAAATGCCTTGTACTATCTGAGCCGCGCTTTAGTTGGTGCTAAATTAAATTACACACCAATTAAGAAGACTTGTCTTGCCTTAATGTTCGTCCGACAAAAATTGCAGCATTACATTTTGGAGCACAAGGTTATAAAAAATAGACCCTATAAAGTATGTTCTTTATAGATCAGTGCTTTCGGGGAGAATTGCAAAATGGGTCGTAAAATGACATGCCTTGGCAGATTTTCTCGTAGCACATCCAATCCCAAATGATTCACCATTAGCAATGGACCTTCTCGATGAAGAAATCATGCATGTTGAAATTCAAAAAAGGTGACAAATGTACTTTTATGGTGCAATAAGAAGTCCCGATGGAGTAAAACAAGACAATTGCAAAGAGAATAAATCAAGAGTTGGCATTGTCTTCATAACTCCGAAAAATGCAGTAATC
>MKEJ01036341.1:0-13806 GCA_001753735.1 Embelia ribes
GAAATAAACTATCATATATCAATCGTAGTTTTGTATCAAGTGTCATCCTCCATTGAGTGCCAAGTGTCATTTAAAACAAACTAATACAAGACCTAAATACAAATAATGATTGAAATTTTATTATAATTTAAAAGTTATGTTAGTTATTTTTTTTATGTTTTGAAAAAATAAATAAATAACGTATGGGTTATAAGACCATTGCTAACTCTTACTTGAACCCTTTAAATATTAGCGGTAAAAAAGTTATGATTACAAATAAATGAGTTTAATTCAATAAAAAATACTACATATTTTAAAAAAAAAATCTCAAGTTTTTCCATAATTAGGGAGAATAAGAATTAATTGCAGGTATTATGTATACAATAAAGAAAAAATAAATACATTCAAAATATTGCCTATAATTTCTCACAAAATTAATTACTTGAAATTATCATCCCAAAGCGTTTTGAATTTGGTTAATATTAATTTAATAAAAATTTAAATATGATTTAAATATTATAATAAAATAATTTAATAAAAATCATATTTGGTAAAAATTAATTTAATAATAATTTAAACATGGATTTAAGTGTTGCAATAAAATAATTTAATGGAAATCATAAAAATTTCATGAATTACAAATTATCATTCCAAAATGTTTTGAATTTGAAAATAAACTATCATATATCATATACAAAAAAATAAAAAGAAACTTCATATTAGTTTTGCGTAAAGTGACATCCTCCACTGAGTACCAATGTCATTTTAAAAAAAAATTACAAAAATCTAAATATAAATAATTGATTGAAATTTTATTATAATTTAAAAGTCATGTTAATTACTTTTAATATTTGGTTTTGAAAAAAAAAGTATTGTTTATAGAATCTATTGCAAACCCTTAATTAAACCCTTTAACGCTACATATTTTTAATTTTCTTTTTTTTTTGTTTCTCCACAATTAAGGAGAATAAGAATTAACTGCATTCCTCACATAATTAATTGCTCTAAACCCAATATTTTTATTTTTTTAATAATTCATATATTCATATCTAACCATCCTACCCCAACTATATTTTGATCTCTCTCTCTAAATCTTAAGTTATCAATATTTTAATGTTAATAGTTGTGTATATATAATATTTATGATGCTTGTATATTGATTTATTTTTAAATTTTGTCATATTTTTTTTATTTACTTTGAAAATTTGTGTGAATGGAATTATGGATACATCAAATGTTGTTTTTGTATGTACTATCTTTTAAAATCTAAATCTTTAGATTTCTTTTATTTACTTAGATTTGTTTGATAATTTTACATATATTAGTACATTTTTGCTTTGTACTTATTTCATGAAAATACATAAATGCATGTGTAGTTATAATGCATTACATGCAAATATTTATAATATAGAATATTATTTTTTTTCTCTGATTTTTACAAGATAATTTGTCATTTTGGATTTAATGTTTACCAATAAGGATGGTAAAACATTGCAGTCCACCACCATGCTAGAAAGTGTCATTTTATAAGTTTTTGTCTACGTTTTTTTTCATTTGTATAATATAAAATTTTTTAATTTTGCAGATAGCATCAAGTAGCATATTGCATTATTCATTAAGTGTCAAGTTTCATTTAAAAAAAAACTAATACAAAAATTTAATCTCCATAATACTCTATATTTTTTTTCATCTACATAATTTCTAATTTGTTTTTTATGTTTTTGCCTAAGTTTTTTTATTTGTTTAATTTCTTTTTTTTTTCTGTTTTGCAGAGGGCATTAAGTGGCAAGTGGCATCTTTCATTGCGTCTAAGTGTTATTTAAAAAAAAATACTAATACAAAAATTTAATATCTGTATAAATAATTGATTAAAAATTTATTACAATTTAAACACCATATTAGTTACTTTTTTCATTTAGTTTTGAATAAAAAAATGTATGAGTTATAAAATCCATTACAAACCCTTACTCAAAAACCTTTTTAAAACTTAGTAGTTATAAAAGTTATTATTACAAATAAATAAAATTTGAATCCAATAAACAAACAATCGAATTTCCAAAAAGACGGGCACATATACATTCTATTGAGATAATAAATACAATAAATGACATTTTGAATACTATAAATTCACATATCTCTTATTTATCTCTCTTTATAAATACTCAATTTTTTACCTCATCCAAATATGCGTATATTCTACGTGGTCCATTATCCATTTTTAATAATCCCTACTTTTTCTATTCTATATTTTTGCCTACGTTATTTTTTTATTTGTCTAATTTATAATATTTTTTTCCATTTTGTAGAGTGTCAAATAAAAAATGACTTAGGGTTATGATATAATGAATGACTTTTTCTATACACAAAATGAAAAATATATATAAGTTTTATTTCATGTTTATTTTGAAGAAAAATAATCTCCATTATAAATTGTGACTTTTAAATTATGAATTATTTTTTGCTTGAATTTAAAAAAAAAAAGTTCTATGTTTTGGATTAATTAAATTTAACCTCTACATATATCTATCAAAAAATCTATAGATGTTTTTAAGAAAAATATATTGCTCATCATTAGCTTATATCTTTTTTGTAATTCTAATTTATATTATAAGATTAGATTAATATATTTACATATATCTTGTGCAACGCATAAGGTATACAGGAGTGACAATAAAAGGAAGCAGATAGGCTCCACAAACCTTTATTTTAATAGATTAATCAAAATTATTCAAATATACAAGATGAAATTAAAAAAGAATATTAATTTTAATGGTAATCGAGATGCTAAGGAGTTTCGTGTCCAATAGTTTGCTACTTGAGCTTGGAACCAACACGGGAAATGAGTCAAGCTAGCTCAAACTTGAGCTCGTTAGTTCAAGAGTTAAGTTCGAGTCGATCATAACTGCTGGTGAGCAGGTTAATTCATGTCCACCACTACTTGTTGCTCTTTACGATGATATTATAACATATAATTAAATAAAAAAATATATTTTTCGAATATTAACTATAATTCATAGTTTTTTTGAAAAAATAATATTTTTTTAATAGAAAAATTGCGAATAGTTTTCAATTGAGAAATCTATAACAGCATTTTTTATATATTTTATATACATATATATATATATAAATATTAATATGATACATTTCTATTATTTTATTTTTTAAATAAAAAACTAAATAAGGAGAAGGGAATGATATAACCACCCTTTGATAATTTCCTTAATTATCGCTACCGCAACTAGCTGTACGTGCTTATGAAAATAATTTATGAGCTTGATGTGTCAGTGTTGACCAAAGGCCAATTATTTATTGCATTTGACACTCGCATAATTTAGTGTGGTCCAATCCTACTTTGTTTACATATTACTCCCTTCGTTCCTTTATAAATATCGCTTCAAATTAAAATACGTGAATTAATAAAAATATAAATTTATCTTAATTTAAAAAAAAAATAATTAATATTTTATTTATTATCCTTACTTAAATATTCGAAACACATTACTCCAATCAATTAAAAGGACAAAAATTATGGTAAAAAAATTATTAATAGTTCGTTAATTTTCTAAATAAATACTTAAAAAATAATGAAAAAAAATACAACAATAAAAAATGAAGGGTGAGAGTATTTGTGTAAGTTGTGTCCTGTGTGTAATTTGTGACTCTTGGTCACATAATTTCTTGACCGTTCGTGCTAGGCTATTTGTGCGACGAGTAACTAAAAATTAAAAATATTTAATGTGCACCATTAGGTTACTATTTAATGGCCTTAATCTTTTAAATGAGTATGCATTCGTAATGCATATATAATATCTCTTTTGCATACATATTGGCCGCCGCTCAATACCTATCATCCACCATCACTTAGGGTCGGAGGTTACTCAGGCGGCCTTTTTTCAGTGAATTACAATGTTTTTTCGAAGCTATCTTTTTAATCATAAAATGTATTATAAGAGTGAAAAGGGCTCACACATATTCACTGTGTTTAAAATAATTAAAGTGATTTTATTTTATAAAAGGTATTTGTAAATCTTATTATTATTATTATTATTATTATTATTATTATTATTATTATTATTATTATTATTATTATTATTATTATTATTATTATTTTCACTTTATCTAATTCTTTCGTATTGCTCCTACAACCTACTAAATAAGTTTGCGTCTCAGAATGCCAATGAGTTATTAAATAGTTGATCATTTTTTGCAACAATTATCTGAGACTTTTGCGGTGTTGAAATATTATTTTATCATTTTTCAAATTTGTGTAACCCGTGTATTATCATTATGTGGTTTGTGAATTTTGTCATAAGTTCAATAAAGTCGCATCAAATGAATAGACCCCCTACCCCATGTTTTAGTGTCGACGAAACGTGAAGAAGATGAGCAAAAGCTGGCGTGAGTTGTTTTAGACTTTTTGCTTTTCCCCAAAATTAGAAGTAGGTTGATTACATTGATGGCCCTTTGTACCCAAAGTTTAAGACCTTTTGGGGGATATACCCGATAAAATTGGTACACACATGCCCTTACGCAAGTATGACAACAAAGTTTAACCAAAATTCTACTTGTTCCCCATGGTTTTGATTGTGGTACTAAGAGACTAAGAGTTTCTAAATTTTGAAAATTTGACAGATTTGAACTCCATGTATGAAAAAAACTTACATATTGGGTCTCTTGTATAGTTTTTTAACCCTAAATTTCTTAAAATACAAGACGATGCCAACATAAATGACAATTTAAAAAAATATTTTTTTATTTTTGATCATTTAATACGACTCTGTGTCCATAAGAAGGACTATTTATGTCAGTTTCTCAAACTTGGGAATCATTACAATTTAAATCATTTTGTGGATCAATTTAACTATGGATAAAACAATGGGGACCATTGTTGTAATTTTACCCAAGGAAGAAAATAACCAGAAAATTAAGAAACACTTTAGGGCAGTCGCACCACTCTTTCTAAACTGTGAATTTATCTAATTTTATTTATCAAATTAAAAATATTGGATGGGAAGTATTTCATATCATTATTTCTATTTTCTAGGTTTCTAAAACTCTCATGAGAAATGAATGACACACCATATGTTTTAGTGGAAAAATCTAATTTTCATAATTTGTTTATTATAATACTCATTTTTTCCTCATTAAAACTATAACTTATTATTCCTAGTCAAGACTAAGGCAAATTTATTTTAATATTTTTTTACATGATAAAATAATTTTAATCGTAAGGCAAGTTTCCCAGTCATGAGAGTTTATTACATGATAATTTTCATATTTTATTACATGATAAAATAATTTTAATCGTAAGGCAAGTTTCCCAGTCATGAGAGTTTATTACATGATAATTTTCATATTTTATTACATGATAAAACTATTATTTATTCCTAGTCAAGACTTGGGCAAGTTTCCGCCTCTTTTATTTAATCGAAGCTGGGTTAAACTTTTTCATACCAAATTTGCCTTTTACTTTTTCTTAATTTACAGCCTAATTAGATAATACAAAAATTGGTCAAGGCTAATTTCGTAAAATATTCAACCCACTACACAGTTAAAATCGCCACCTGACAATGTTACCCTCATCTTCCATTTTCTCAGTCTGTCACAGGTAGTACAAATTGCCAACGACGTATCATTATTATGTTTTTCTCTCCACATACTAAGACCAAATGGCAAAATCAACCCCTGCCTGCGCCAAGAAAAAATATGTAAAGGTAAGTTTGTATATATATATATATATATATGATCATTTATGCTCTTTGAGAAATTGTAAATTACAATTTGTGATTTAGAAATTTGTTTGATTTTGTTTGTAGAATTTCTTTGTCATTTTACAGTCTTTTATACACATAGTTTTATTTTTATTTTTTATTTTACAGTCAAAATTCGAATTGTACATACATCGCTTGTGTCACATTAACTAATTTGGATTATTTGGTTTAGAATTGATCACAACACGTCTCTACGTGTCAGCAAATACATGACAGTATTTAAAAAATTGTTACATATAAAATCCTAATATATAACTAGTTTGGGTTGAGCAAAATTTTACCATTATCACCAATATTACCATCTATCATGTATATAGCTACAAATACCACCGATAGAAACTCTTTTGACAATAATAAAGGGTAGGATTCAAATGATTACCACTAATAATAGTATGATTATCTTCCGATGTGCGATTACCACTAGTAAAGCCATTATACACAATTTTTTAATTCATGCTATTATTTATTTTTATGATTTTAAATATATTATTTTCTCATATATATATATTGGTAATCAAAATATAGCGTGAGATACAAAAATATATTATATTTTTTTGTATAATGAAACTAAATATATAATCAATCTTTTAAGAATAATATTTGTGATTTTTATTTTTTAAATATGTTAAATTTTTGTAAAGATGATATTATGATAATACTATAGTATAATAGTTAAACTTAAAATCTACCATCGGTAGTGAAATTATTATCATTTTGCTTTATAATTTATAAATATTTTAAAAACATCATATAATATGATAGCTTAATGCTTTTGTATATTTGGCCCTTGAAAGTGACTTGTACGATTATATATGTATGCATGTATGTATGTATTCCTCAGAAGCACAGTAGGAGCCCCAAGATGCCAGACAGATCTCTCTCGGCGCGGCGGGGCCCGGCGTTCAGCCCCGACGACGACGGCGGCGGCGGCGGCGACGAGTCCAAGGCGAGGAAACACGTGTCACTTGTCACGAGAGCCACCAACTACTTGACCCGAACCGGATATATCTGGCCCTTCCTCGTCGTCTCCCTCTCTCTTCTCCTAATCATCTCTCTCGTTTTCAACAGTCGCAGCTTCGTATGCGTATCGTCGTCGAATCCGTATGACCCGGTTTCTCGGATGCGGTTCTTCGGGTACGGGGAGCCCGATTCCGACTTCGGCTCACTCGGCGTGCCTTGGTGTAAGCACATTACTCTCTCTCTCTCTCTATATATATATATATGTATGTATGTATAGTGATCTGTTGATATTATATTGTTGGGGAATTTTCAGATCAGAGCTGAATTACAATTAATCTTGTTAGACAGTCTTTCTAAATCATACATTTCCCCAGTTTGATTTCTCAAATGAGAAATCTTGAACAAAAAATGTGTCACAACAATGTTTTCCCCCCCTCAAATCTGAGGAGAAATGCCACAATAGATTTCTGAATGCACAATTTCTCGATTAAAATATGAATTTCTTTTACCATAACTATAAAACCCTAATTAACATATGGGAAATATATTATTTCATTTTATTGTAATATGTATAATTATTCTAATAATTTTTAACAAATTTTTATAGGAAGCGTGGTGTTCTGGAATGTGTATTTCTAGTAGGAAAAATTGGTTTCTAAAAATTGAGATGTAGAATTTAAATGAGAAAGAATTGTGTGAAGGGAAACTTCCAGCAGTTTAGTTATTTGTGGCCCCTAAATTTCAATCTCTATCACTCAAAATTTAAATTAGAGGTTGATATACAGGAAATGTCCATATCAACTTAAAGATAGAATAGAGAACGAACAACATTCCCGGGATCACTGTAGCACATCCCTTTTTTATGGATTGAATAGTATTAAATGTGCTGGTGGGACTGCAGTAATAGTATTAGTTACACTGTTTGGAGGATTCTCTTAATTTTATTTCCTTTATGTTAGTATTTGCAGCTCTGTTGTGAGTGCCCTTATTAGTTCATGATGATATTCAAATCTTGTGTGCTTCTTAAATACGAGTGATTTGGGGTTGTATGCAATTTGCATACTACTCTTTCTGGCACTTAAATATGAATTTGATAAACTTTGATCTAATTATCATCACCTCAGCCCTTTTGTATGTAGGTTTTAAAAAAAGGTTATGTTAGGCTGAGTCATGAATGCATAATTACTTAATTAGTGCACTTGTTTGAATTTATGAATAGAAATGTGTATCTTAAGAAATCATCTCTGCTGAAGTAATTGTAAGTTGGGGGTATTGTTAATGTGGAAACCATAATTTTCAATGGTTGGATGATATTGAAAAGTCTTAATCTCATTTTGGGAATGGTTTCTATTTTGAATACACCCCCAAAATGATCAATTATGTGAGCGGACAAGTTGTCGTATTGACATACTCTTTTCGAATGGAATCACCAGCATATGTGAATTTTTTTATAACTTAGTCAAACATCTAATCTTTTGAGTGGACTCATTAGTATATGTGAATTCATTGTTGGAACTCTATGCTTGTGGTTCTAACGTTAACATCATTAGTGAACATCGAGTGTGTTTCATATGCACTAGCAGATAGTTCAATCTGAAATTCGTTTAGTCATCATATGAAGATCGTATTGCCCGTATGGATTTTATTGCACAATGCCTACTTTATTTCATTGTTGGAACCCTAGAGTTGCGGTTCTAATACTTAATGTCATCTTCAATGTTTTACTTCAAATTCACAAGTAGATTGTTCGCTCTGAAAATTCATTCCAATTATTAAGTCACGAAGATCTTACAATCTGTGCCCATTTAATTGTTATCCTTGGCAAAAAGGCAGATCGAAACATGGGAAAACAGTTGAATGGACAACAAAGGACTTGCTCAAGGGACTGGAAGAGTTTGTGCCAATCTACGAAACACGACCAATTAAAAATAACATGTTTGGGATGGGTTTTGACCACAGCTTTGGGCTTTGGTTCATTACCAGATGGCTAAAGCCTGATCTGATGATTGAAAGTGGAGCTTTCAAGGGGCACTCGACTTGGGTTTTGAGACAAGCAATGCCGGACGCACCCATTGTATCACTTTCTCCCCGCCATCCTGAGAAATATCTCAAAAAGGGACCTGCCTATGTCGATGGGAACTGCACATACTATGCTGGGAAGGACTTTGTGGACTTTGGTAGCCTTAACTGGGGGAACGTGCTGAAGAAGCATGGGGTCACAGATCGCAGCAAGGTGCTTGTCTTCTTTGATGATCATCAGAATGAATTGAAGAGGTAAATATTTCGATATTTCAAGTTTGTATTTTGAATACTTAACTAAATGTTAAGTAGGGTTTTTCATAATTTAACTGTCTGAAAGGAAAATATTTCACATCAAATAATGTAAATTGCTTCTGTAGGCTCAAGCAGGCACTGAAAGCTGGATTTAAGCATCTTGTATTTGAGGACAACTATGATACTGGAACTGGAGATCATTACTCCTTCAGACAGATATGTGATCAGTTTTACATCAGAGGTGTGTATTCACCTATTTATCCTTAACACTATTCATCATGGATAGAAAAAACTGAAATGTTCTGTTTCGTGCTTGGTATTCTTCGGACTGCTGTCAAAATGGTCATGAAATCTCGCCATGCATGTTATCTCATATTATCATGTATGGTGTAAACATTGTATGCACAAGCACAAGGTCTTTTCTTGTGATCTTTTATGGATATGATTGTGTTACTTCTCTTTATTGCAGCCTAATTTTGAGAATAGTTTTGTCTATTCTTTTTGCCCTTTGTTATATTTAAGGTGTAAGAAGTGTAGATTATCTTATTTTGTTTCATGTTTTATGTCTCCAGGTGGTGGCCATAGTTGCTTTAAAGATAGCGACGAAGCTAGGATTAGAGCAAGAAGGAGAAAGTTTTGGGACAAAGCTGTGGATATAAAAGAACTATGTGGTCCTGGTGAGGCATGGTGGGGAGTTAAGGGGCATATTAGAGATGACTTCAATCACAGCAATAAACCTATCTCGTATTCACAACACTTTCAGAACAGCAGGTTCGTTGAATCGATGTTAGATGTTTATTGGGAACTCCCACCAGTGGCTGGCCCTTCACTCACTCATCAATCGAGATATGATCCTGCTCGTGTGTCCACTCCTATTGTTGAAGATGGCAGGTTTGGCTTGTTTCAGAGGCTTGGGTTGACTAAATTCGATATTTCTGTATTCAACGGATACACGCAAATGGTTTATCTTCAAGTTTCTGCTCAAAACTCATGAAAACAATCTGAAACAGGGGTTGAATTAGATGTTATAGCTAACTGGAGTCTTGAGATGTGTTCATAAAAACAAATTCCTCTTGTATTTTCTTCATATGTTTGCTAGTTCCTTTTGTTTGTATTTCAAATTTCACTTTGCAATTCTTGGATAAGAATCATTAATTTCACTATAGAATACTCCTTGAATCGATGTTGCATAGATGAGTTTGTTGAAGTAATATGTTAGTTTGTGCTTATGATCTGTTTATGAAGTTATTTGCAACTGCATGTTTGGATAAGAGTATTTGAGTATTCTACTATTTTGGGTACTTCCAAAGTGCATTGGCTTTTGGAGAAAACATTTCCGATTCTCCATGTATAATATGGTTAAAGAGTATTTGAAATTCACATTTTTTAGAAAAAAAATTGGTTTTGTTTTCGTAAGAAACTCGTAACAGAGACTAGGGTAGCAGACGATATCAACAGGATAATCACACCATGCAACCTGATAAAACAGATTTCATAGGCATTGCCAAGGGGAGGATACACATTTCAAAACAGCAAGATCTCAATTCGCATAACAAAATTAGAAGCAACAATACATGGTCGAAATAAAATGGATAAGATCAACTGAACATTTGTGTATCTTACACAAATAACTTCGCCAGTTGGAAAGTACAAAAATCCGGTCAATCCTAAATATGCAATCCTAACATAGAAGCTGATTGGTCCTACCAGATGCTTAGTTCTTCCACTTCTCAGTAGCCCTTGGAGCTGCAAGAAAGTAAGAAATGATTACAATTCCATGGCAATCGGGGGATTATAAAGTACCCGAAAAATGTTAATAAGAATATATATATATTATGCTACAAAGGACAATTCAGCAATTTCATTCAACAAAATGAGAAGTGACACGGATCTTAGTGTAACAAACCTAGTCCAATTGCCTCTGAACCTTTCATGATCCTCAGTTTCTTACATGAATCAATGAACATCCTGTAAAAAAATTTGAGGAAAAATGAGCTCTAGTTGCTAAATACTTGTAATATAGAAAAAAAAATTAAGAATGAATTGAATTTAACCGCTGAAACAGCAACAGCATAGTGCAGTATCACAAAATTTAGAAACTTACACCCACGGAACATCACCCACGAGCATCCAATCACCATCCTTATCTTCAAACGTAAGCACATACTCAGATCCATTGAGATCCTTTAGGTTGCTCTCGCTAAGCCCATCTCGCCCTTTAAGTCCTTGTGTGCTACACTGCCCTGAACCACAGTCATCCATAACTTAAATCAACAACCAAAACTATATATCTGACATGTCATCGTATAATTTGATGTACTTATATCCATGTGCATACTAGAGAGACAAAAAATGAGAGAGGGACTCGCCAATTGTGAAGCAGCTGAACATGTTCTTGAGAGCCGACGAGAGTTGCGTATAGTTGGAGTAGGTTTTGAGATCAACCTTCCTCAAGTATGGTGCACCATCCATGCTAACCTTAACAAAGAGGGACCCCGATCCGGACTTTTCATCATTTGCGTCCTTCTTCCCGGAACTTGAGGCGATGGTGTTCTTCCGGAAAGAACGAATAGGCGGCCATCCTACCACCTGTGCCCTGAGACAAATACACATATGGCATACATATACGCAATCATTTAACATAACACAGCCATTTTTAAGTACTTGTAGAGGATAGACGCTATCATTAGTACAAGAAGACAAATTAATAATCTCGACAAAGCCAAGAACAACAGGTCAAAACTCACAATTGGGTCAAGTGTTTTCAATTCCGCACACACACTTGTACGTATAACTATGACTACAATACTTAGATAGGTGGCTAGTGAAAATCCATTAGGGCAACTCTGCTTGCATTAGTTCAGGTTGAAAATTGGGAATAGTCTTAATACCAAAATCTCATTAAAATTTTTATGTAAGTAGAGGGCAACACATGTGAAATCCAACATTAATTATGCATCAATTGAGATTGGGGCTTGCGAAAATAGCATAATGCAAAAAGGGCTTAATATAATCTGTAATCAACACATGTTCACATATGTGTTTTTTACTTCTTTTTTTTACTGTCAAGAAGAAAAAGATTGAAGTCCTAAATACGTGTTTTTTTCTTTTCTTTTTTTTGTTTTTACTTTTTTTCTCATCATTCATGAAGGAGCCAACCTTATATTTCCTAAATCCTATTTCTTCATCATCAACGTATTAAACAACCAGAAAGCATAAAACAGTATCTAAGAACTCATCACTCTTCTATAGATCTCAACAGCATATACACACACTGGAAAATGAAAACTATTTTCTGAATGAGTATTAAACTAGTGATATGACCGAAAACAAAAAGCAGAACACAAACCAGAAAATAAACACTCAATACTCAATTATTGTTAAAGTCCATATATTTCCTACTAAAAGAGAAGTAAAGGGAGTAAACGGGTATGGAAATATAGTACACACGTAGCAGGTAGAACCTAACATTGGCCGATCAGATGCTATATCAAAGCCAAATACACTTCCCACTAAAAAAGATCAATTACGGATAGGGGAGAAGCACATTATAAACTTAAACAAACTAGAACAATATGTAAAGTGATGTGGGACAAATTCTAAGAAATTAGCAATGCGGTGAATTAATGAAAATGGAATTCAACTCACTCGTGCCGCACTTTTTACACAAACAAATACAATTCAACTCTTTAACTGCATAGCAACGAGACTCGAACTCGGGACATCTCTTACTCTGCTATCATATTAAGTGATGTGAAAATCAACATAATATCAGTACCAATTATCTTCAACAGACCCACACTAGAAATATAAAGACAACAATATCTCCAATTATAAATAGAGGAAAGGACATAATTACTTAGCAGCAGGAGCACACCGAAGCTGATTAGTAGAAGAAGCATCAATCTTTTTCTCTTGAACGAGCTTTGGAGACATAAGGCCAACAGCAGCCTCTTTGGCCACGTGGCAGCTCTTCTCACCCTTAGGAGAGAAGAGATGGGATCCTTCTCCCAAACCCAACTCAGATCCACCATTAGCACACAAACCCCATTTCACAGACCCATCAATTGCATCAAAAAAATCCCTCTTTGCCCCAGAGACAAAACCCTTAGTATCAAGCCTCAGCTCAAGCCCAGAGTTTCTCTCAGGTGACGCTGACCCAGGCAAACCAAGCCTCAGCTTAAGATCACTCTTTTTCTCCATAAATGAAAAACCCACAAACCCTAACAAGCTATTGAGAAGGGGGCAGATAGAGGGTACCCTTAAAAGAGGATGTAAATGTTGATGCAGAAAAGAAGCTTCTTTGGCATTTTCTTTCTCAATTTCTAATAATCTAATATTTAATCACTACTCTTTGAAAAAAGTGGAACAAGTGTCAAGAGTAATTGGACGCTAGAAATGGGGGAATATTACCCTTTGTTTTCCCCAGATTAATAATGCAATAAAGCAGTGTCTGTCCCCATTCAGAAACAGCACTAATGCCTAAGCATAATGACAGCATAGGAAAATGAAAACACCATTCGATTAAATTGAGTTAATGTCTTGATTTAGATCTAAAAATGAGACTTTTATTCTACTGATGACCATGAAAGGACTTCTCCTTTATGAAAATTAACTATTGAGTCAAGTTCCTGTTTAACATGAATTTATAACTCCTCATTATATTGTCCAAGGACCATTTTGGACCATTTGAGACAAGACAATAGTAGACATTTAGGCTTAGTTTGACCATCTGTTTCTCAAATTTTTGAAAAGTTTATTCTAAAAACATATATATTTTAATATTTGAGAAATAAATTTTTAAAATTTATTTTGATAAATA